>AYEL01042453.1:0-40458 GCA_000484575.1 Olivierus martensii
TATATAATAAATATGAAAAATAATATATATATATGCAAAAATCTGTTGATGTTATGTAATAAATTTGTTTAATTATTATAAAAATTATTGTATTTATATTTTTAGATATAAATTTTTAGTTTTTTTAAACCATATTATCCAATAAAAAATAATTTATTGCTTATAGTTAAAATATCTCAGGATATGTATGCATCTAAGTTCAATTCACTCGACATCTCTTGAATCAATGTATCCTTTTAACATTACATTACATTCAAGGTTAATTCAATTGTCCATCATTTTAAAAGCCAATTTTTTATGGTTTCTGAAAGTTCAATTCACTTATTATCTTCTTTTAGAAGACAAACTGATTTAGAAATCACTGTAAATCATTTACAAATTATAATGTAAAAGAATCAAAATTGATACCATATGTGAAATTTAAAATAAATAATTATATTTCAAAAATTTCTTAAATTCTTGAAAAGTAACTAGACCAAGCTATCCAATGAGTGATGTTAATAGGTTATCTAGTGCATAAACATTGTGCTAGATTTATGATATTGGGTGGAACTTCATTATAATTTTCTAGTGAAAATATTGATATAAAAATTAATATTTAATTTTTTTTTGTAAATAATATATATTTCACGTTCATAAATATTTCTTTAATACTCTTTAAATAAAGATAATTATTTATATAATATATTATTAAATATATATAGTAATATCAAAAGATAAGGAAAAAAAATAAATCTGATAATTTATACAAATCTTTATTTTTGAATAAAAGTAAACAATAAACAGATTAAGTAAGATAAAATAAATTAGTAGTGAATAAAATTCAAAAATATTATAGGTTATATAAGCAAATTGCATTTTTTTATTCTAGAATTTAATTAATAGAAAATAATTTCAATTATTCTGATAAAATTGTCCTCAAAATAATTAAATTTTAATTCAAGAAATATTTATTTATTCTATGCCAATTAGGAAAAATTAATTATATAAGTTATTTTAATATATTTATTCAATTTATTTTGTTGACCATTTGCATCATGAATAGATATTTTGCACATGTTCTATCACTATGGATCAAGACTATAGTTAGAAAACAGATAATTGGTAGATTAAATGCCAGACTAATGTTAAAATAATCTTTAATAACTTTTTAAAGAAAACTACTAGAAGTTATGTAAAAATTGACTTGAGAAGCAATAATAAAAATTTTGGAATTTTTTACAAAAGATACAATCTAAAAAATCAATTCAAAAAGTTTTAATTTAGTGTCAGGGATATTACTATGCTAATTTTGAGAGGGGAACACACCAAACTAACTTTTTACCTCCTAATTGCTTTATTTATACAACTGTTATATATATTATATCATAATCAATAAACCAAAACACTGCATATAATTTAAAAGAATATATATAAAAAATATTGTGAATTTATTATTTTTATAATTTTTGCTAAATTAGATAATTAAAAATCTTCATTCGTTCAAAATAGTTTTTCTAGCTAGACTTCTGTGCAGTGTTTGTATTGCAGTTTAATGTTTATTCTTTCAATCAATAGAATTACATGACCATTTTCCTTTGCAAAATCTATACTGAAAGAAGTTTATTATTATTGGCAGTAATAAGAAAGCATTCAAAATTTTAATTATTATTAAAAAAGAGCCTATCATGCTTCCATAAAGAAATGAAATTGTATCTCAATGAATTATTTTTTGTCAGACTGAGCATGAAGATATTATAATAGAAGAATTTGGGAGATATAGCACTCTTGGAGTTTGCCAAATCTCTCTAAAGTATATAGATCAAAGATGAAGAAATGCAAAGATATATATGCTAAAATTGATATTGATTATCCACAATGTTCATCAGAAGACTGAATATTGGTTTGATATTGATATAGTTATTGGCATTACTTACATTGAATTATATTATATTATAAAATCTTAATCTTTTTAAGTTGAAAATTTTCAAATATTATCTATTTCTTAAATTTAAATTAAACCAACATGTTCTGAGTAAAAAATGATTAAAATTATATTGAATGATGATAATTTTTCTATCTATTTGAAGTTTAAAATAATATTACTTACCAAAATACAAAGGAGATTCTCTTGTAGCAACATTATCATCAATATATGGAATTCCTAACGTATAAACAGCAGTCGCTCCAATCCCAATGAACAGCAGACTAATAAAAAACACAGCAAGCACTGCATTGGTAATTCGAGCTTGCTGAATTGATATTTCTGCAGAATCACATTTGGAAAATTCTGTGGTTACTGGTGATCTGAAACTTTCATTGTCAAATGCAGATTCACTAGTTATGTTCTCTGACAAATGACAAAGACGAGGAGTGTGTTTTGACGTAGTTGAATTTTCATGTAGAGAGCGTACATCTCCACCAAATAAGAAATGTGGCATAGAACATAGAATAGAGGAAAATGCAAAGACCAACATGCCACAAGCTATCCATTTTGGCCTATGTCCTTGTCCTCCATAATATGTAAGTAACAAAGCACCACCAATTTGTCCAATCTCAGTTGCAGACATGATGATACCCGTCGTCTTACTTTGAATTTGATACAGTTTCTCAATAGTTGTTAGAACACTAACAAAGTAGGTATAATACATACCCTGCAACACACTGGTCAAACAAAACACAATTAAGAAAGTTTTTTTGTTAGTAAAATTTTGAAACAGCTTCGGTCGAAACGACCACAGACCACAAGTATAATCTTGTGGATCAGAATGCGGACATTCTAAGGCACAAAGGGCATCTTGCTGTCCCATTAAGTGTTGTCCATTGGTCACTACTTTGTGATTTCCATTAACTGCACTCTTTCCGTTCTTGAGCTCCATGTTAGTTGAACCAATGACAGGACACTTATCCATTTTTTGGCGTTATTTTATATCTGCAAAGAAAAGTAAATTTTTATCTTTATTTTTATCATTATTTATTTTTATTTACATATTTAATTGCACAATAATTCAAAATAAATTACATTCAACAAAGGAAATATTAGAAATTCAAATGACAATTAGAAACAAGTCTTATAAACATAACAAAATGAATAGAAATAACGTCATAAACGTCAAACATTTAAAATTACAGAAATAAATTGCAAGGTTGTTAAAGAAAAGCATGTTTACAGATTAGATAATAACTTATATGGTAATTCGTGTAATTTAAATCTATCATATTCTGGAAATGGGGTTAAGAATAGTCAGACTAGTTGTTACAAACTGAAAATTAACATATCGACTTAATAGGACAAAATTCTGTTTTCGAATGACACACACATTTATGTAGTATTGGCATATATGTAAATATATCCTAACTGTTTATGATGTTGCTAAACGGGTTGTTTTGTGTGGTTGGGTGCAATTGGTATCATCTAACCTATGAGTAAGGGCAGACCAACATGAGGCCAAGATATTCCGCAAAACGATCGAACGCTAAGTACAATTTGAGCTTGTTTTCCGCTGAACGACCTCGTTTTCTTGCTAACCAGTCGCCCGTTATCAACACCAAATCACAACCACACATTACCACAACTACGCTACGGTACGTAAGAGCGAACGGATACCCGTGTCCGTTCACTCATCCCACGTTCGTGTTTTTCATTTGAAAACTGAGTTGTATCACATTATCAATCGCCGCGACGTCGCTAAAAGCGATCAATGAGGAAAAAACTACCTCATTTTCGCTCCTCTACACCGTTACGTAATCATATCATAGTAAAGGTTTGATGTGGTTAAACGTATGTAAACAGCTAACAATATATCGCCGTGTGCAATATTAGCAAGAGTGAAGGAGCGGAGCGGTTTTACTCATAAGCTGTTTTTCCTTTACTTTTTTTTTGGATGTAAAAATTAGGCTTAATATTGGAAATCGGGTCAAACAGCACTCACCTTAACAGACAGCTTCTTCTAACGACTAGATCACGGCAGACACGTACAGCTCCATTTCTCTTTAGCATCTCGCACGATTTTCGATGCCTGTATCGCCCGTGCGAGCCGCGATCGTACCTCGTGCACTTGACTATAGCTGATCGGCATCGGGACGAAGGCGAGGCTGTCGCTATCCGGCGCACCGACAGTTGCCGTTGTCATCACGTGACCGTTCCCCCTTTAATGTAAGAACGGAGGAGGTTTAGACCGTTTTGGAAATCCAGGGTTACGTACCCGAGATGATAATCTGCCACTAAGTTCAATGCACCTTACGAGTTTAGGGATGTCCGATCGTTTGGCCAAAGTACGGAAACGCAGCGATAAGGAAAAAATAAAATAAAAAAAATAATATATAGAAGACGGGTCGAAGCCGGACGAGATTTGTTTTGGCGATCCGAGTTAGCAGCCGATCGTTCACCTCGCGTCTGAATTTAGCCGTCCCTATTTCGAGGGAACACAAGACTTTTGCCAACAAGACGACACCAAATGGAAGGCTGACAGGTACCGAAATGACGTCATTGATAATGTTGTCAGGTTGCATTCACAGGTGCGTTTTCTTCCATGAAATGCGTTTCAAGTGGACGAGATAAATTTCACGCGCACGACGAGATTCGAACCGCTAAAGCGCCACCTCGACATTTTAAATTCCGAAAATAAAAATAAAAATAATAAAATAAATTTAAAAACTCGATCACCTTCGCGTGCCAAACTTCGTAAAAGTCATCGGGCGACCTTGATGAATTAAATAAAAATAAATAAATTAATAAAACATTTCGAAAACATACGTCGAAAATCGTAATAGGTTATTTCCTGTTTGTTTACGTCTTTTCTCGATCAGTAACTTAACTGCTACGCTAGTGCTTCTCTCCTGTGCTGTAGATACGCGCTGCTAAAGTATCATACATTTAAACCTCGCACTTACCAAACCTACACTCTTCTACCTAACTACTGCTGGTGTGTTATGCAGGAAAGACTGTCTTCAAGGCCATTTGACAACGGCTATGTAGAATTTGCAGTATTCTCTTGACCTTGACTACAAACTGGTTTTTGATCTTTACTTCTCTAAGACATACATATATATATATATATAGTACAGTATATATATATATATATATATACATACAGTATTATATATCATATATAGGTCTACATATATACTGTAATGTATGTGATGTGCATATGTCTAGACTTCTGAAAGATTTTTCTAACTGTAAATGTTTTGTAATGTAAAGCGGCATTTTTAAAAGAAAAAAGTACAGTATATATATATATATATACATACAATATTATATATCATATATAGGTCTACATATATATAGTGTAATGTATGTGATGTGCATATGTCTAGACTTCAGAAAGATTTTTCTAACTGTAAATGTTTTGTAATGTAAAGCGGCATTTTTAAAAGAAAAAAAATAACACATACACGATTTTATTACTGGTTAATCGCTAGAAATTCTATTAAACATGAATACCAATTGTAATTCGGATAATATTTTTTTCGTGATGTAATTAAAAATCGATATATTCGCTTTAGAACACGAATCAAGAAGGGGTTAACGACCTGTTTCCGGAAAAAAGAAAATGATAAATTTTCCACCAATCAACATAACGTGGGCACGGGTGAGGGTGTTACTTTTTCATAGATGTTCGCATAAGATAAAAAATATATATGTGTGTGTGTGTGTGTGTGTGTATTATCTGTTGTAGATTTTTACTTCCACGTATTAGATTTATCACGAAATTATTATAGATGCCGAACGATAGAGCAAACAAGGTCAAGGAAATATTTTGACCATAGACACAAGGTCAAGGCGATCCTTTCAGTTGGTAAATCATAAACATGTCGGTTATTGGATACTTTGTTTGCTTAAACGATTGTGTAATTTTTAATACATTAAAAAAATAATAAAAAAAATTTTCTAAATTAAATCATTATCGCAGTCAAGGGATAGCGTTATCATCACGTTTCCGAAAGACTTTTCGGTTCTCGCGTGTTAACTTGAAATTTTCAATTATTTGCCTTTATTAATCTAATTTTCAACTATTGCACACAGTTTAATTTTCAATTATTTGGCCTTTCTAATCTAATTTTCGACTCTTAAAATTACAAATTAAACGTGTTCAAGAATCGAAAATTAGATTAGAAAGATTAAATAATTGAAAATTAAACGTGTGCAAGAGTCGAAAATTAGATTAGAAAAGAAAAATAATTTGAAACTGCAAATTAAAGGTTATTTAAATTATTTTTCTTTTCTAATCTAATTTTCGACTCTTGCACACGTTTAATTTTCAATTATTTAGCCTTTTTAATGTAATTTTCGATTCTTGCACACAGTTTAATTTGGAGTTTTCAGTTATTTTGCTTTTCTAATGTAATTTTCAACTATTGCACACAGTTTAATTTGTAATTTTATTATTATTTTGCATTTCTAATTTTCGACTCTTGCACACTTTTAATTTTCAATTATTTAGTCTTTCTAATCTAATTTTCAATTCTTGCACATAGTTTAATTTGCAGTTTTCAAATTATTTTGCCTTTCTAATCTAATTTTCAACTTTAATCAATTCTTGAACGCTTTTTAAATTATCCCAGCTCTAATTTTTGCACATCATTAGCGTAAACCTTTATCCATTTTAATCTATAAAATTGCTGTTTTTCTTCATAATTTTTTTTTATTCATAAAAATAAATTTTTTTTTTTTGCATAACAAAATTATGAAATTTTTTTTATCGCGTTTCATAACACTGGAATTATATTTAGCAATTATTATATAAGAAAAAAATTTTATATTACAGTTTTATGTATGCATATACATAAATAAAAATGTTTCCAAATTAACGATACCTCTCGTTCGTTCTTTTTTTTTTTTCTTCTTAATTACTTTAATTAATTATCCAAGTCGCATTACTAATAAACTAAATACACCATTAATGTAAAAAACGAGAAAAATAATTTGAATATATTTTCTATGGAGCGTTTAATTAAAAACATAATTGTTACTTTTTTTTATATTAAACAAATCAATTATTATGCAAATTGTTTTAAATTTTACAAAGTTTTATTTCCGAAACCAGTAGATGTACCATTAACGTATCGTTGCCATCCATTAGTTGGTCAACATTCTACCGTTATGTTCATAGTCCAGTGAACGATATCAGATTTATGCATGGACACCGATCTCTTTTTTATCGTTTCTTTCTCGAATATAATCAACATTTTAAAGAGAAGACTCGAAGGAACCATAGGCATCAAAAAATGAAGGTCACCAATAAATGAAATGCCTGCTCAAGGTTGATAAGATGCAACCTTCCCTAAGGCCATCTCGTCATCAAACGGTCTTTCAACTTTTCTGACCAAAGATGAAGTGAGGTGTAAGATAACACATTTTTTTATTTTTTATTTTAATCTCATCTTTTAGAACGTCTCATGCTTTGTCACACGCGTAACATTGTTACCACTCTCATATCAAATCTGATAATTAATTCGTGATTGTTTTATGTAAATTATATTGAATTAACCGATTAATTTTTTTTAATTAATTTATTGTTAATTTTGTTACAGATTATGAGTGTTCTGTCTGCCTTCTCTGTAATTGTGGATTGTGATCGCTTCTAGAGTGTTAACCGGCGATTCGTTTATTTCCACTTCGTTGGTCTACAGAAAAAGAAGAAAAAAGAGGGAAGAAATTTAAGTTTCTTTTAATTAAAACTGATAAATTTTAAATTAAAAAAGATAATAATTTACTTTTGATTTCTTCGATCGCTTCTTGATAGGTCTGTGCAACGTAGGACCCAAAACTCTTTTGACATTCGTAACATCTGATTTTCTTCCTGTCGGATATTTTTTTCTTAATTTCCAACGGTGAAAGATGTAAACTGATAATCCTAGAAAAAAAAATATATATGTTAACTAGTGAAAACTAAAGCACTCGAGACGTGTTTGTTCGATTCGGAAAACTGATCCTGTGCTAACTGATAAAAATAGTTAATTGTAGACCTACATTTTTCCAAGTGCCGCATACCTTACAAAGTTCCTAAATGTTACGAAATTTAGTAGATTTTAATATAAAAAATATATAAAAAAAATTCGAATTTTCAATTTATTAATTTTTTTTATTGGAAACAATTAAAAAAGTCCGGACTTCTGAAGCATTTCTTAGTTTCGTCGATAATAGTCAGTCTCTAACTGGCATTGACCTTGAATAAGTTTAGTGATTCTCAATATTGATTTTACTAGTGGATTTTTTTCTCCCCCTTCCATCGATTAGTTTAATAAATGGCAAGTGATACAGAAAATTTTACGTCATTGGCAAAACGAAAATTCTTTAGTTTCTTTTATGTATATAAAGAGAAATAACAAAGAATTATCTCGGTAAACGAAAGATTTACGATATTTATAAACAATCCTTAAACATTTATTTTAATTTTTCTCTGTTTTATGTGAGAAATTCGTCTAGATAATTTTGTACAGTTGTCCTCGACCCGCAAGTGATGAAAAGCGAGCCTATCGTGATGTTGAAATTTATCCACGATGGAATTTTCCTTTCGACTTTATATGGCAGTTTTAATTCGTAAGACGATCATAAAAATAAAAATCTAAACTTAAACCTGGTAATTGTTTGTTTCTGTGTTTGCTGTGTTGTTTATTTTACGGATTAACGGGGAGGATATGTTTAATTAACTCACCTGTTGTTATACCTACTACGGTTACCAGACCGATTATGATTCCAACTAAAATACCCGTTGTTAAAAGGATGGAAGTCGATTTACTCAAACATTTGCTGCTATCTGTCAAGCATATGAAATTCGTCGAATTATCTTGAAGGACATCCAGATCTGAATTGGATAATTCATCTGGTAATGCCTCTCTTAAGGTTTCTTGTACTTTCCGATTTATTTCTATAGTCTTATTTTCGTTACTATTCTTTTCTGTTCTCTTTTCTACTTCAGAAACGGATGAGTCATTTTTAATATTCATATTTTCGTTTTCTTCTCTAGTTATTTTTGACTGTAATTCATTGCTTTGTTCCGTGTCCTCGTTTTCCATTTCGTTCGATATGGTCGTGGAAAATCTTTCCTCGTTATTTTTCTTTTCTACTTTAACGTTTGTTTCCTCCTTACCATTCTTACTTTCACTTTGTTTCTCGTTATTTTCTATTGACATTATTTGCTTATTTTTCTCTGAATTCTCTTCCTTATCATCTGTTCTCGTTTTGAGATTGATTTTTCTATTTTTGTCTTCGTTTCTTTTCGGCATTTCTTCATTTCTCGCATCTTTATCACTCTCGGTATTACCTATTCTTTCATTACTTTTGACATTTTCATCCGTTTCCTTATTTTCAATTTCATCTTTCGAATGCGACTTCACTTCCTTTACTTTGATATCTTTTGAAATCTTTTTCTCTTCGTCAGGTTCGTCTTCCGAAATCATTTTTCTTAAATTTAATTCGTGTTTCAAGTTTTCTTCCTTTATTTCATCATTAAAATTTTCCGTTTTCACTGTAGACCGATCCTGATCGAATTCTGTAGTTGGAGTTTCAGTATTTGTTTTATTTTCCTTCTCCTTTTCATTTTTACGATCGTTTTCTTCATGGTCCGCTTCATTTTTGTTTCCTTCTCTGCCGTTTTCTTCACTAAATGTTTCGTTGTTACGATTTTTTCCATCATTTTCATGTTTACTCTCTTCTATTCCTTTATATTTCTCGGTTATAACGTCCTCAGTGCTCGATTTACTTACATCTGTAGTTGTAACTGTATCCAAAATATCGAATTTGTTCTGTAGTTTATGCTCATCCCGTAAAAATTCTTTAGGGAATAATTCGGTGTCGTTAAAAATCCCAGAAAATAATGGAGAATAATCGATATCTGGTATAAGTAAGCCATCGCTCTGAGAGTTTCTAAAAACCGGATTTATCAGAAAATCTTTGTCAGGAAAAATGTTTCTCCATCTTGAAGGACGGAAAAGGTTAGGATCGGTTCTGGAAAAAGTTCGTTCTGGAAAAAAACTGTCCGCAGTTAAGTACGACTCACAAAGTAAACAGAAAGCACATACGAAAATGCTGAAACCTGAAAATAATCAACACAAATATTTAACACGTAAAATAACCGAGAAATAAAAACAAAAAAACAGAATTATTACATTATAGTAGCTATTAATAAATGTTCATTTGCAATTATCTTGGATATACGAGACATAAATACAGTTGGTGACCGAACTATATTTATATTTAAATACATTATACGCGATGAACGTATACATCTTCATGTAAAAGTTCATTGCACTCAATATTAAAACGGATATTGCGGCGAATTTATTATTTATAACCAAGCAAAAAAAAAAAAAGATTGCTCCATAAAAATATAAGCTATAAATTAATAAATTGCACGTATTGTTTATATTAGAACTTATAACGTCTCGAAACCTTCCACTTTTTATAAATTTCGGGCCATACTTTGCGAAAAATGTATTAATTTACGAGGAAAATGTTTAAATAATTGCATCACCCTTTCATCACGCTAAAATAAAAATATGTTACGTTATAAATTATGATGTCTGCATTAAAATTATGCGTATCAGTAGTAAATCCTTGCTTTTTTTGGGGCCATGTTCGTTGTTAAAAGCAAATTTCCATTCTTTAGAGGTCGTTAGTTATTTTCGAACGTTTGAAAACCGTCTAATCCGTGTTTACGTCCATAACCATCGGAAAAATATTGATCATCGACTAGTCTATGCGTGTATATCTGACATGCGAACGTAAATATCACGCGTAATGTTTTAGTAAGTCGGATACAAAAACAAATATATCTCTGTGTAAATAAATTAGATCTGTATCTGATATAATTCGGAAAGCGTGATCTGTTTAGACGTTAAAATATCGACAGCTAGAATATTTTTAATGCGTTGAACAATTTGCAATTATTTTAATCAGGAAAGATCCAAAACGAGTTTTTAAAAACTGATTCAGATGCGCAATATATAATGTTTATATCTTTAAGAGTTTTTTGATAAATCCGTTCATAAAATGCGATTTTTCTGTTCAGTTATTTAACCATAAATGCGATCGCTGTTACGTAAAACTCATTCATTAAAATTCTCTTCTGGTTATCTTGATATGGCGCTCCTTTTGATAGCTCTAGCTAGTTATAAGAAACAAGGATAGGCCCCAGGCTTCAATATGTAAAAATATAAAACTAATATTTCAAGTGGTGATTAAAGCTCCGTATGAATGGGATTTCCCTATTCGTAACTTTGTAGGCTAATGGGTTAAAAATAAAATTTAAAACAATAATTCTTCGATGGAAATTTATTACTAGCGGAATAAATTATTAAAAAAAATTTTTTTCTTTCCAAGTTGAGCATCTTAAATCACATCAATTTTTTGAAGAATATGTTTACATTGAAAACATCAATGCACGAACAAACCATTTGGCATAAAGAGATGCCATTACTCATGTTCTTTAAGACGTACTAGTACGTGATGTGCATTGACGTTATTAAGATTATTAAAGAAAAAGTTATTTTTAAGAATAAAAATAAGCGAGATAAAATATGAATTGTGGAAAGGATACTTCCGAAAACAAAAGAAAAATATAGATCAAATCGAGAAAAAGCGTTAACTTTCTCTAAAAATAGGTATGATAAATAGGTCTATCCAGATTTGAGGGCGTAAAGGTTTAAAAGTCGGCCATCTTGTCATTCTGACAGATGACGAAGCAGCCATTTTTCTGAATTCGCTCACGGATTTCTACGTGCAAACTGGCTGTAAACAACTGTCAAATAGGCCATGTTGTTGATAGCAAAGAGGCCTGTTTGATACCCTCATTTCGTCGATGTCCTGAATTCCGAAAAATATCCCCAGGTGAACAAATATACATCTGACGTTCGTTTAATAGAAAAATCGCATAACGAACCGAAACGAAAAGACTAATCTCTTCGTGACCGTTTTGAAGAATATATATATATAACATAGGTATAAAAAATCTTTTAAGATCTCCGAAGCGATTTTTCGTTCGCGATTTTTTTACTTCCTGGTAAGAAAAGTCGATAATGGGCAAACAAGACTAGAAATGACGTTTTATTTAGGTTACTTCTATACATAATTTTAGAAAAACGGATTTACAACGAAACAAAATTTTAAATTTCCGCATCTAAGTCTCCCTCTTAGACTTACTTACCTATACGATACGACATTATGGTGGAGAAAAGACAAATTTCCAACGACCCCGCTCCACTTTTTGGACGTCCTTGGTTATAGTCCCTAAGTTTGTACACATTTAACTATACTGGTGTTACCTGTCCAAATGGTATTTTGTCGTAAATTATTATCGATTTTATTAAATTTTACAAAAAAAAAAACGTTCAAGTCATCATTTTTTCGGAGATTTTTCGCGGAAAAATAATTTCCAATTCATAAAATCGGACGGAAATTTATGTTGTAAGGAGGTAATTTGCGATGTTTTTGCCGTTTCTGACGTGGAAGGCTACCAGTTGATGATGAATAATCTTTCCTAAAGCGAAGTTTGTCAAAAACCACTTTTTTTTTTTCCTTTTTTCTCAGAGAAACCCAGGTTATCGTCGAACTTTCCCTCCTTTTATATTCAAAACAGGTGCCAAAAGATTTATTATGTAAAACCATCTTTGCAGGAAACGTTTGAGACATTATTCAGTTATCTGTAATTATTTTTTCATCCTTTGCCTTCTTAGGAAATTGATAAAATTTTACTTTGTTATTTTCAGAATGGACATAAACGCATCTGGTTAATTTTTTTCTCTCCTCTTCCACTTATTCACTTGTAAGTAGATATATATATTTATATATATATAAAAAAAACCAAAACTCGATTTTACGCCCGGAGACACTTAGTTAAAAAAAATCTTTACAGAAAAAAAAACAGCATTACTAGGCCATTAAAAGCGAAAAGAAATAAAATTCCTGGCAAATCTAGCCTTTCTTACTAGCTAATTATTCAATTAACTTGTTATTTCTATTAGTTAACAATGAAATATCAACTTTAAGCTGTTTTTTTTAATCTTATTTGCTGCTAGAATGAGCGACAAAACTGCTCCACATATCGTAGGTACGATAAAGCATTTAATAGTTGATAAACTGCATTAGCATAGATACTTTTCATCAACTGCAGGCTATATTCAGGTTTAGCCTACATTTAGTATCTACATATACATTAATCACATATATATATATTTGCAGATACTTGGTATCTGCACATATAAATATATTATCTACCACACAGATCTATCACCAATATAGGTTTATAGCATAGCCTACAGGAGATATAAATCTGATACTTTTAATGCATACTGCATATTTTAATAACGTCGAAAGTTTAATCTAATCGGTATTTACGTCCTTAATCACGTTTTTTTTATCGTTTACGACGTTGCAAAAACCGTAAATAATAATAAAAAAATATATGTGTGTGATGTTTAGTTGGCATTTAATGAGTGCTTCGAGTTAGCGACTAATTTTTACTTTTTTTTTAGTTATTATTTTTCGGAAAAACAGAGAGCGAGAGAGAAAGGAATCGTGTTTAAACGATAATCTCATCACGGAAACTACAAAAAGCTATTCATAAATACTTTATTTGTACGTTGTAGAGAATATATTGACACTGAACAAGAATTTGTTTCTATTTTTACTAGTAGCGTGACAGTTTGATAGATATTTCGAAAAGTTTGATCCGCGAGATAAAAATAAAAACAAGTTAAAACTGATACTTAAATTCGATCGGCATTCGTGCTTTTTTTTTTTAAATGTACTTAACGAATTTTAATTTTATTCAATTATAAGTTTATTAACTTAATAATTGTCTGCGAAGCAAAACTGCTACATAAAATTACTTAGACTGTAGTGAAATTTGATAGTCGATGCTAACGGGAGGAGAATAATGGAATTAAATTAACGTGGTATTGATCATGTTGCTCGTAGACGATCGCGAAAAGGAGAGAAAGTATAATTTTTCAACATATATACATAGCTACTTTCAAAATTAATAATTAAAAATATTTCAAACGAACGTATCGTAACTGTATAAAAATCTATAAAATTATTTTGGTTATAATAAAGTCCATAAAAAAAAAAGATAATATCCGTTCCATAATTCATTGAAGGCCATTAATTTTATCCATTAAAAATACAGTATCTAAATCCTCTACTCATGTTGATCAAGACAGTAACTAGTTATGTTTCCCATATAATTAAGAGTTTATAACCATGGTACCATGGTATTTTTTGTTCAGTATAAATAAAAAATACCATGGTTAATGCTTATATTATAATGGAAAGTATCCATTACTAGTACAACCATTATCGTTTACGACGTTACAAAAACCGTAAATAATAATAAAAAAATATATGTGTGTGATGTTTAGTTGGCATTTAATGAGTGCTTCGAGTTAGCGACTAATTTTTACTTTTTTTTTAGTTATTATTTTTCGGAAAAACAGAGAGCGAGAGAGAAAGGAATCGTGTTTAAACGATAATCTCATCACGGAAACTACAAAAAGCTATTCATAAATACTTTATTTGTACGTTGTAGAGAATATATTGACACTGAACAAGAATTTGTTTCTATTTTTACTAGTAGCGTGACAGTTTGATAGATATTTCGAAAAGTTTGATCCGCGAGATAAAAATAAAAACAAGTTAAAACTGATACTTAAATTCGATCGGCATTCGTGCTTTTTTTTTTTTTTAAATGTACTTAACGAATTTTAATTTTATTCAATTATAAGTTTATTTTGCATTTTGGTAAATACCAAAATACCATGATTAATGCTTATATTATAATGGAAACTATCCATTATTAATACAACGATTCTATATTTAATATTCTGTGAATACAAAGAACTGATGGAACCAGTGGCGTACCCGAAATCTTTGGTACCCAGGATGGCATTTTTTTGGCCCCTCTCCACCTCATAAAACACACATCTGTTTTAATTTAAAACACATTTTATTTTTCAGTAATTTTTAAAAAATGAAAATTATACAAATACAGTATCTGGTGAACAGTAATGATATTCCATTCTCTTGGCCCTCCACTCAGCTTGGTGATGGGGAGGACCGCACCCTCGCCCTTCTCTGTGTACGCCACTGGATGGAACATAGCAGTACAAAGTACAACAGAATTATATAAACTGTACTTAGAAGTATCTCGGGTTAATGCGTTAAACTGAGGAAACGACATAAATGTTAAATTATTAATATATACTTGAAACAGCTCCGATAAGTAAAATTTATTTACTTATCGGAGTTGTTTCATAATATGGGAAGTTATAGATTTAAAATGATCGATGCAAGTTAAGGAGTCGGGATACGCAAAAGCAAAAAGAGTATCGAACGTTATATGTAATTATTTAAAGTATAACTTTAAAATCATGATTAGTTTAATTATAATTTGAGTAGCATATATCATCACACATTACATTATTATGCCTTTCATTATTTTTTCGTGTAGAAATAAACATTTGCAATTTATATGAATTAATTTTTCTCGTTTAAGTAATATTTATTTTCGAAAAAGAATTTTTTTTAATAACAAAATATAGCTTGTTTAACTGAACAATACTGAAATAATTTCACACGAATCGTTTTTGAATTATAAATCAAAAAAAATATGTGTGCCTTCAGTTGCGAATTAATTTTTCTCGTTTAAGTAATATTTATTTTCGGAAAAAGAATTTTTTTTAATAACAAAATATAGCTTGTTTAATTAAACAATACTGAAATAATTTCACACGAATCGTTTTTGAATTATAAATCAAAAAAAATATGTAGAATATACGTTTTTATAATCTAAAAATACGAAATTTTTAGCGTAAAAAAATCATAAAATGATTATTTTATGTATTTTATAAATTTATCCGCTAGAGGAATTTTTGTTTGAATTCCTCTGGTGGATAAATTTGGCCGAATTTAATAATAAATTTAAGTCATCGATGCAGATGGCTACAGTTTAAATTTATTATTATTAAATTCAAATTATTTAATATAAATTAATTCATCCGCAAGGTAAATTTGCGAAGTTTTCGAGATTTTAAACCCGTTGTCCGCAGAGAAAAATCTTAATTTAGAAATTATTTATATACTGCTGAAGAGTTTCTTTGAGTTTATGGCGATTTTTATCCGATTTTCGGTTTATTTGATGAATTTTTCAACATTAGAAAAAGTTTACTGCTTTCTAAAACCGAAACAATTGACCAAAAATAGAAATCAAGTTAAAGTAATTATTTAAAGAGAAATTTTCTCTACTTTTCTGTGAAGAAAATGATTTGTGTAAGGTTAAAATTTTTTTTTTATGTAAAATATCAAGTGCTTACATAATCTGCAACTTTTATTACAATAGATTCTGAATTAAGGTTAACGGGTGTAAAGTTAAAAATTTTTTTTATGTAAAGTATCAAGTGCTTACATAATCTGCAACTTTTATTACAATAGATTCTGAATTAAGGTTAACGGAATTTTCGGTTTATTTGATGAATTTTTCAAAAGTTTACTGCTTTCTAAAACCGAAACAATTGACCAAAAATAGAAATCAACTTAAAGTAATTATTTAAAGAGAAATTTTCTCTACTTTTCTGTGAAGAAAATGATGTGTAAAGTTAAAAATTTTTTTTATGTAAAGTATCAAGTGCTTACATAATCTGCAACTTTTATTACAATAGATTCTGAATTAAGGTTAACGGGGTTGCAACAAAAGTTAAGTTCATTGAACATTATTATATTGGAAAGGTTGTTAAACGTTTCGTTTAGTAATTTTTCATGTCCTTTAAAGTCGCTCTTTAATAAGAAAACATTACAATATATAATACATAACCAATTTAACGATTTCTCAATTTGTAAAAATATTATATTTAAAAATTAGTTCAATTATTAGTTAAAAAAAATTTTTTTTATTAATATATACGTGTTAGTGAACTGCCATTATCGCATTGAAAAAAGCATTTCAATAAGAAAATTGTTCAATTTTAAGGAAATATTAATATGGCAAAAGCAAAATGACATCAAAAACAAAGGCAGGAAAAATCCTTTTAATCTAAAACGATCACATATAATATATTCATCCTATGCAAAAATCCAGAAAGGTCAAATTGCGCAAAAGGGGTAGCCTATAGTTCCTATTCTCCTCCTATCAGGCAATTCCTAGTTTACGTGCGGTAAAATTTCAATCAATAAAAATTCATAACGTATATTTTTCCTGAGCAATATTGCGTAATGAAATCAGTAGAGGAGGAAATTTAAAATTTTAAACAGTATAATTTATGGACATTTTATTGATCTATCGTTTAAAAACAACACTATATCAGTTTGCAAACACAGCGAACATCAACTTTCGTTAGGTAACTTTTGGCATACGAGTATTCTTCGAAAACTTGTTTGGATTAATTTATAATTTCTGCGAATCTGCAGTGACCTATTTCTCACATTGTCGAATTAAAAAAAAAGAGCGAGAGAAAAAAAATTTATCCAAAAATTCGTAGAGTAATGTTACGAAAAATAAATATAAATCAACACGAAACTTGTCCATCTCCTTTTAAAACTTACGCAAGACATAATAAGGAATCAGGTCACCTTGAGCAATGTCAATGACAATGTCAATGAAAACGGCTCCTTTTTAATTTAATATTTCGTGAAGATTTTATTTAATTCGACTTTAAACAGCAACGAGATTTGTAATTTATTTAGGTGGTGTCCATTTTTTTTTTCAACGATTGGCCTAATTTTAAAATTATATTTAAATTAGTTAATAACATTTTGAATATTTTAATTAATATCGAAACAGAGATTTAACGGAATTAGTAAGAGCTGTAATTTTATAATACTGTAGATGTTTAACATATACTCTTTTTTCCCTTCATTCTTGCATATTGTTAATTATTTATTATTTTTGAAAACGTAAAATACGAGATTTCCGATATTTTAAATCTTATAAGAATTTTTAGATCAATATGCAAATTTCTCGCAATTTTTATTTCATTAATAAACTCTTTGAAACTTTCAGATCTTTGCCAAAGTTACTCATGGAATTCTGTTTAAAAATTTTCTTTAGTGTAAGGTTAATTTTATAAAAAAAAAAAACAAATATGACATGTTTCGTTTGGGTATCTCAGTTAGGGCCGGCTCAACATACGATCGAGCGGAGCGTCTGCTCAGGGCGGCGATATTTAAGGGACACAAAGGGCGCTGGTGCATTTTGTTTATTATTATTATTGTAGTAAGATACAAATATTTTTACACATAATGTAAACGGTGAGCGGATTGGGCAACCGCCCAGTCCACTCACCGTTTAAATTATGTGTAAAAAATATTTGTATCTTACTTCAATAATAATTAATAATTAAGTTGACTAATTAATTAAGTAATAATTATATGATGATGAGTGCTCATTATGAAACCTGATGACTCAAGGGGGCGCAACAAAAATTGTCGCTCGGGGCGCTAAAAGCTCTAGAACCGGCACTGATCTCAGTCAATTTTTATCTTTAATATTATATAATATTCTCATATCTGTATTTATTTTATGAATCTTTTTTCATTGCATCATATCATTTACCATTATTATTGTATGTTCTTTTTTCTTTGACAGTTTTAAGCAGCCCCTATGATCCGCAGATTGCAGGATGCCGTTGTAGATTCTAAAGCCTAAAGGACAATATAAAAAGTTGTTAAAAGACGCATAAAGCAATTACATTGCAATCTATATCGTTCTCCATTCTAATAGACTAAGTTAATATTTCATATCCTACCTATATATTTGAAGTAACTAATGCTATCTTTGAAACTAGTAATAAAAAAGAAACTAACAATACAATATTTTATCAGAAGAGTAGACAAGATAGTGGTTAAATGAAATGAAGCAATGATAAGAAGCATATGTGGATGATAATAGTTAAAGATTGATTGAAACAGTAGATGCCAATGCTTGGGAGTCTGCGGATATACTAGGATTCGCAAGTAATATTCAAACTGTGAAACAAATTCAAATATGCGCTGATAAACGAGGGTAATGCAGTTTATTATTATATATCATATTAACCTAATTATTTGCTTTATATATCCTACGATTTCTTTTATTATTTGATTCAGCTTCAAGGACAAAGAACTTAGTTTTATTATACCGTATAATTCCAGCAGTTAAAATGTTACAGATTTTATTTATCAAATTAACATTTTTTTATATATATGGTTTTATACTGCTTTCCACTCGGTGAGTATTAAGCAGCGGGGCATTATAATACCCACTACAGGTCACCCATACTTCTGGTGGCGAAAACAGCCATACCCGGATCCATCCTGAAAAAATTAGAGATATGGAAAAAACGAAAAAACTTATATATGCGAAAAAACTTTCTAAATCATGAGTATTAATAAGTTCAAATTGAGATCAAAATTAACTAATGAACATTTACAAGCGGTATTAAGAATACATTCAACCGAGTTAGAACCAAGCTCAATGATATTATTAAAAGAAAACAACAACTGCACAAGTCACATACTTTAGTTTGATGATGATATTATTATTTTTCCTTTTTTATTTGAAATTATTTAGTTATTTTTGTTTAAAATAACACATTTCAAAAATAATTAAAGTTTGTAATAAAAAGTAATTATTGTCATAAATAAAGAACGAATATGTTATAAAATTAGTATAAATCTTTCCCTCGTGTCTAACTTTTTATCGATTTGAACGTATTTTTCCATAACACTTTTTCTGTCTAACTTTTTATTGATTTGAACATATTTTTCCATAAAACTTTTTTGCCCGCCAAATATTTTGGAATATACAATTTGGCCCACCTAGGCAAAACTTGGAATTTACAATTTGGCCACCTAGTCAAAACTTTGGGAACCTCTGGTCTAGATGATTCCTCCACAGTATGACAAGCTTCTTTTCTCTTTTCGGCTATTTTACTCTGTTTTCCAATTACTTTTATTAAATGAGAGATCATTCTTATGCCTACCATAGACCACCCATATCTGCTCTGGGGTCTATTATCAAACAAAGGATGAATTTTAACAAGTTAAACTCTATCCCTTATTGAAAAAAGTTTTGAAAATATGGGACTAGAGAATTGATGTCACAAATCCTTCAGATGCTAATCCAGACTTTACCACGCAGCTTTCTGATCGACTGGAGTGAGCAGTCTGTGACAGTATCTATTTTCATTCCTCTTTTTAATTGGGGAGTGGCATCATCTGACGTATCTTTTGGTAAATTTATAGTGAGGTGAAGGATGGGATTCAACGAACTGGGTCTGGCCACGGAACTAGCTTGTTGAATCCCATCCTTCACATGAAAAAATTTTTTGGTGTATGACATAGAATTCGGATTCTCCAAAATAGAAGTATAGCATACTTTAATGGGGTCATCTGGTTGACAGTATTTTGAAATTGATAGGAACCTTAAATTATTTTGAAGTGGAAACGGGTCCTTCAACAAAAATCGAGATCACTAATCTACAGCAAATATATGGATGATAATTTTTCACGAAAATAGGCCGGATCACATTGATGGATCTGGGATCATTTCCGGCAGACTTCCAACTTTTCAGGCTACATCCAGATCAGGCTTATTGAACTATATCCTTTGATCCTTCGATTGACATTTCATGGATATTGACCAATCTATGAAGGATTCTGAAGTACCCCCGCCAATAGCAGTCCATGTAATAAAACTAATCTAATTTAATATAACAAAATAGGCCGATAGGGAAAAATTGAATAAGCAAAAGAGTTTCCATATGATTAATGGGTAGAACTAATTTATTAGTTGGCCGGATGGCCGCGTGGAAAAGCTGTGGCTTACCACCTTGGAGGAACCGGATTCAAATCCGGGTACCACATCTTCAGTTTTTCAGAAGGGGTCCGCCGAACCTGTTGAATCCCATTCTTCAGCCATCCGGTTGACCCCATCATGGGTGTTGGCCAGCCTGTGATAGGCTGTATAAGTGGCAGCCACCGATACAGTATATTCCTAGTGCGATACGGCCGCTTAACCTACGTACCTAACTAACCAACCAACTAATTTATTAATTTTTAATTATTAAAAGAATGACAATAGTTTTCAAACAAATTGCAGCATTCAATTCGTTACGTGATCTTAGTTAGTTATCTTTAAAATGTTATGACGGATTATTTTCCAACATTTCTTCCAAAAACATAAATAATGCAGAGTATAATGCTAATTACTTATATATATCAAAAATATTGGATTGGCAATAAATGATTAAGCAATGATATAGTTTTCATTTCATTAATATTTTACTATTATATACGAGTTCATATTTGTTACTTAATTGAAATGGCCGGATGGCCGCGTGGGAAAGCTTCGGCTTACCACCCTGGAGGATCCGGGTTCAAATCAGGGTCCCACACCTCTCAATTTTTCAGGAGGGGTCCGGGCCCGGCCTGTCGGGACCCACACCTCCAATTTTTGTCACACACCTCCAATTTTTCAGGAGGGGTCCGGGCCCGGCCTGTTGAACCCACATCCTTCCATCTGGTTGACCCCATCATGGGTGCTGGCCAGCCTGTGATGGGAGCATCGCCGCCGCTAGATACAGAATATCCTATGAGGATATGACGGCGTAATAAAACTAACCTAACCTAACTAACCAAAGATTATATCCGGGCCGCCAGATACAGAATATCCCATGAGGATATGGCGGCGTAATAAAACCAACTTAATTGAAATAACAAATATACTGCATAGAATGTCGGATGAATCGACAAGTGATAATGGGCTTTTTTCATTTTTACGCCCCTTTCCAATCATAGAGATTAAATAAGGGAATGGCCAGTTCCAACCACATGCTGCACTCACACCGATGGAGGGGGGCCGGATGATGAAGGACGAGGATCGCCAGACAGGGCCCAGAACACAGAAGAAAACATTTCAGGAGATGCCGGACTCGGGATGCGAACCTGGGTTCTCTTGCGTGGTACGCCAATGCGTTACAACTCGGCCATCGGCCGTCCGTGATAAGGGGCTATTACAATCTGATGATACTTTCAGATTTTTTTCAGCAATTCGATCCCAATTTGTTGAATATCAACCTTCATCTAAAGTTGACCAGGATGGCTGTGTGATAAAAATTTTGTCTTATCAATTTTATGAATCAGGTTCAATTCCCTGTTTCTGCACCATGTTTTTTCAGAAATCCATACATTGCCTGGTGAACCTCTCATTTACTAGTTTACCCGAATTACGACTTTGGGAAAATTGGTAGGCATTAGACTGCTTCATTACTCATTAATCTCTGATTGGAAAACGACGTAAAACAATAAAGAAGAATGAAATTAACACTATCTGTATTAATGGAGTTTTTTAACTGAATTAAAAGAGACGGGACCATTTCTTTTTCTTCTTCACTTCTTAATATGGAGGGTGTTTTTGTTAACAGATGACGCTACTTTCCATTCAGGGAGAATATTAAGTGACGGGGCGAAACAAGCCCTTCCACAGACTGCCCACCCCTGCGGAGGGATCAGCCGGATTGTGGAGGACGAGGATCGACGGGCCGGGCCCGGACCCCATGATAAATATTTTCAAGGGGTGGAAGACTTTTCTAAAGTATCGCACATTGATGAAATTTAGATATCTATAGGACAGTTTGAAGATATTATGCAGATAAATGAGGAAGAATATGTCAACGTTTAGCTAGAGCTTTTTCCTCCGATGACGGACGGGATCATTTGATTGAAACAGTTTATTTTAACATTCCTCTGGCACTGGGATAACAAAAAGATAAGGATACTTTTTTTATTAACAGATGACGCCACTTTCCATTCTGCAAGAACAGTAAGTGACGGAGAAAGCGAGCCCTTTCACAGGCTACTCACCCCTGCAGAGAGATCAGCCGGATTGTACAGAACAGGGATCGAAGGCCGGGCCCGGACTCCATAATAAACATTTGTAAGGGTAGGAGGCCAGAATAGAACCCGGATCCTCCAGAGTGGAAAGCCGAAGCATTTCCAGCATTTCCTTATCTTGGCCCATCCGGCCTACAAGATAGGGATACCATGGTTGGCCGGATGGATAGAAACGCTTTGATTTCCTCCTAATGAATCGGGATTTAAATACAAGATACACCCTTCAAAAAGTTTATATGAGAAGTCCATGCTCGGTCTATCAATTCCGGTCTATAATTTGGCTGATACCACTACAGATTTAACAACCATTGTTTGTTCTGGATTAGCCTGCCATTAGTTATTATACCCTATTCACACGGTAAACTTTAAGCTGGCTTAAATAGCAAAACCGGTTTAAGAATTATGGTGTGAACGGAACCGATTTAACACTGAATCGATTTAGTTTCGAAAAAGCAGCTCAGCTTAATTCGCTTCTGTGAAGAAGCTTAAGTCGGTTTGTGACGTTACAAGCTCTCCACGCGGTCCGCTACTTCACTTAATTCAACATGGACGATGTAACTCGATAGGACAATGTCATTGATGGACCTACAATGGATGGTGTAAATAACAAAAATAGTTTTCAAAAGTAAAAAACCGACGAAAATTGGTCTGAGGAAGTTCATGTACTTCTTGGTCTCTGGAAAGAGAATATTAATGATTACGTCGAGCAAAAGGGGACGAGTGTGAAAAGTCACGTGACCTATATCTGCTAGATTTACATGTTGCCAATCAGAAGAAATATAAACGATTTGCAAATTAAGTATAATATTAAAGTAAAGCTTATATATTATTTATTCAATTTATTAAAATAATTGTCTACTACAAGAAACTGTATTAAAATTTAACTGTAATTTCATACAGCATAATTTATAATGAGAAGTTTGAACACATGGGTGCGATGTAATTGTTTTAAAGCGGTTATAAGTAAACCTGTTTAGTTTAACTAGTGTGAATGGCTAATAAATCCGGTTTGTTGAAAGCTGGCTTAAAATTAATCGGTTTAAGAATTAAGCCCGCTTACTTTGTACCGTGTGAATTGGGTATTAGACAGGGGCCGGATTGGCCGCATGGAAACGCTTCGGCTTTCCACTCTGGAGGACCCGGGTTCGAGTCTCGGGTCCCATCCCTTGAAAATATTTATCATGGGGTCCGGGTCCAGCCCGTCGATCCCCGTCCTTTACAATCCGGCTGACCCCTCCGCAGGGCTGGGCAGTCTGTGGAAGGGCTTGTTTCGCCCCGTCACTTAATATTCTCCCTGAATGAAAAGTGGCGTCATCTATTAACAAAAAAAGTCATTAGACAGGCGGCCAGATGGCCGAGTGGTAACGCGTTAGTGTACCACTCAGGACGACCCGGGTTCGAGTCCCGGGTGCGGCATCTCCTGAAAAGCGTTTTCGGTGTTCTGGGCCCGAAACGGCGATCACCATCCTTCACCATATTCGGCCCCCTCCTCAGGTGTGGGTGCAACAAGTGGTTGGAACTGACTCCGCTCCTTAGTAATCTCCCTGATTGGAAAGGGGCGTAAGAAATGCAAAAAAAGTTATTAGATAATACTGGAAGGTGACGTAAAAATAATAATAAATAATAAATATTTACTAAGTTTTAATATTTTATCATTTTAATTGTAAATAAAAATCCTGAAAATTAAAAAAGTTAAATCAATAGAAATCTTTCTTGTTTAAAATATTAACATAAAATGCTATTTTTTAATTCCCTTTTCGCAACATAAAGGTCATCATTGGAGGCAGTCGCCATCTAGTAACCATTCTGATTACTAAATCTTAAAATTTATAGTTTTATGTTTATAAAATTGGAACAAATATATATATAGTAATAGCATAATTCCGATAATAATATAATAAATATATAGTAATTGTTAATTATTGATTAGCATATATTAGAAGTTTATAGATTATTTATTAACTATCGGAATTTTTATAATGGAAAAATATAATGGTAATTGAATGTGTAATGCCAATTAATGTTTAAAATCCTATTTCGCTTTTATGCATATTTTATTCATATAAAATATATTCAGATTATTTTTTAGTTAGAATAAATTTATTTTTGATCCTAATAAGATTTGGGTTTTAGTTTGTTACTGTAGCGCCACTCTTCAATTTTTGACGATAATACGAATTTGCTTTGTAATGTTTTAGATAGATTATCGGAAGTGTGTAAGTTTCATGTTTTCTGTGAATTTTCTATTAAAATTAATTTTAAGTTTCAATATAATACATTATTAGTAACTATAATATTTTATAATTGTTTAGAATATCTTATATAAGACATTTATCATATATTTAATGATCAAATAAGTTTTAGTTGTGTGTTGAATTAATTTTGATGAATAATTCATGATTATTGTTATATTTGCTTTTTTTATATATTAAAGTTCTCAGAAATGTTTATATTAAAGCTATCTAGATATTTAAATGGTATACAATTTAAATCAAGTTTTGTTTATTGATATGTCAATTTGATCATATTTTATATTCCAGTATGATAGTACTAATCCAAACCCAAAAATATGAATCTTCTGGAACATCTTTTATATATTACTCCTAATATCACTTTACATCTTAAAATGCCTTAGATTTAGTGTCTAACAACTTATGACAAGGTTTTTCTCAATGATTATTTGTTCCACTATTATCATATTGTCATATCCTATTTTTGTTGTCTTTACATATTACTACACTCATTACTTGTTTCACGATATTTATAATGTTATGCTTATAGAATTTTTATTCATTTTCTATTTTTTTCTTTTATTTCTTTTATTTCAACAGAACTTCTTGTAAATTTAATCAATATTATAATCAACAGACTTTTTTTTTATGAATACTATATCAAAAACATACATATCTCTAGGTAGAAAATTTTTGTATGACAAAAAATGTTTACAATCATCCTCAACTAGTCAGTTTATGTTCTGTAATATTATTGAATCTATTTCAGATAATGCTTATGAAGGCTAGTTTTAGATATTAATAAATGTTTCTTAAATCTCATTAAAAGTTTTTCTAACTATTGTTCTATACATTTTTTATTTATCAATAGTACTCACAGAATTTAGTCACAAAAGTTCTTTAGGCAAATTTGAATTATCTATGATATATAGTGTTATGCTAAATAATCAAAAAATCCTTGTGCATAAATTTTAAAATTCATTATGTAATTTTTTATAAATATGGCTCTCACCTTTAGTTAATAATCAAATTACAATTTAAATTGATTTTTAACTTTGAAGAAAAAGCTTATTTTCATCTAAGATTGAAACGGCTGGATTAGTATTCTGTATCATTCCAGTTATATCACTTAGACATTTGATAAGATATTTCTTCAAATATTCATAATTGGTTTTGCCAAATATCAAAGTGATTTAATTAGATTAATGTTAGGCACTAATCTAAAAATTTCAGTTTTTGTCCAAGTTCAGGCAAATTTTTTTTCAAATTTAAATATTAAATTATAATTTTGTAATTAAATAACAGATATGTTTGTCAAATTTATAGAAATTACTAACTAATTTCTAAGTTTTCTGTAATTATAAATTTATTGACAAGGGTTCTTTAGAATATTTGATGTTTAGATATTGTACTCCTGTTTTATTATTATTATTTGATTATGATTTATACTTTACACAAGAGTGCAAACTATAAATTTGCTCTCTTAAATACACATACTCTTATAGTAATAAATTGTTTTGCTCTATTATGTTTAATATGATTATTTATAATTTGAATATTTGATGATTTTGCTTCTGCAAAATATTTTACTAGTTCATTATAGAATATATTTTTCTATTGTGGTTATCTTTATAATGATTTAATAATTATATGTTATGATAATGTAGTAAGTTTTTTAGTATATTTATTGCTTTAATTATTTATATGTAAAAATAACATTATAAAATATAACATATTTAAATAATTTATACATATCTTATTAAAATATTTTATTACAGATTTTGTAATAGTTTTTGAATTATATTTATCAATATGGATCGACTTCTTAGATTAGGTGGAGCAGGATTGGGAGGTTTAGGACAGGTATATTATTGTATTTATAAATATATTTAATTTTTATTTAAAATTTAAATTTATCCCTGCCAATGAGCATATAAATAAAAATTTATTTAGCTATATTTTAAATATCTTTAAATATTTTAGGCTCCACCTCAAAGTGATGGTCCTGTTGTAGATACTGCAGAACAAGTTTATATTTCATCTCTAGCATTACTGAAGGTTAATTTTAATATTTTAATTTTTTTATATTATTTATTTTTAAAAACGACAATATGATATTGTAATGAAAAATAGTTTCAAATAAAAATCTTTATTTTAGATGTTAAAACATGGACGTGCAGGTGTACCAATGGAAGTTATGGGCTTAATGTTAGGAGAATTTGTGGATGATTATACTGTAAGAGTAATTGATGTATTTGCAATGCCTCAGTCTGGAACAGTGAGTAAGAATTGAACTTATTTCTGCTTAATATTAAAACAAACTATAATATATTTCTTAGAAAAATATTGTTAATAGAATAATTGTTCTTTTGTTTATTTATATAGGCCCTAGTTTGTTTTATTTTGAAAATTTAAAAGTTAGGGATATTGAATATTTAACTTAAATTAAATATATAAAATATTTAATTTTAAATATTTAAATTATTTATCATTAAATTTGATTATATCTTGAAAACAGTTTTAATTCCACATTCACATGAAGCAATATTCAATTAAATTCTAATATTTAATTATTTATAATAAATTTTATATTTATTTTTTGTTCATAACTAATGAACAAATTTTAAAATCCATTCATAATTTTTTATACTTAATTCTGATTAAATAAATATATCAACCTATTAAAAGGAAAAATAAACTTATAGTTTTATTAATATAAATTTGTTTTTATTTCTAATAGGTTGATATATTTATTTAGTTGCTAAAGAAGAATAGATAATAATAATAATTCTAATTATATGTTCAAAATCTTTTCTTATATTTTATTTTTCATGTATAAATAATAAAATATAGCAAATTTAGGCAAATCAAAATATCATATTAGTTTTACTTTTAGGTAGGCAGTTCCCATTTATCAAATTTTCATTTTTAGAAAAATATTTTTAACAATAAATCTATTGTAATGGAGTATAGTTGATATCTTCATATTTCTGAATTCCATTTCTGTAAATATGAATATACACAAGTTATCTTTTATTTTCTCTACTTTTTGTACATGAACTAAATTCGGATATAGATGAGATGCAAATATATGCATCTCTCATGTATATTTGAATATAGTTGCATAAAATAATTGATTATATATGTGACATACATAACCAATTACTTTGTACAGTTTCTTAATTTATTCACATGAATCTAATACTTGAGAGGTTACTAGGTAATTATATCTTTATGGATTTGGATAGTCTCATTTATAATGTTCAGAATTATTCAAAAGTTTAATCATTTTTTTTCTTTTTGAAAAATCTGGATTTACTGTTGACATAACCTTCTTCCTGGAAGCTGATATCTGGATAAGATAAACACTAGATTAAAGATATAATAAACTTGCTGCTCAGGCTTTATCTATCAAAAGAATAATTATTGATTATCAATAATACTCACAGAATTTACTTATGAAAGTTTTTAGGCAAATTTGAATTATCTATGATATGTAGTGTTATGCTGAATAATTAAAAAATTCTCGTACATAAATTTTAAAATTCATTAGGTAATTTTTAAAAATATAGCTAACATCTTTAGTTAATAATCAAATTACAATTTAAACTGATTTTTAACTTTGAAGAAAAAACTTACCTTGATCTAAGATCCATCAAAAGAATGAGCATCATTGCTTGTGATTTTATCCATCAAAGAATGATTAATGAAGTTAGAAAAATACAAGAGAACATAAACAAAAGGAGAAAAGGATTATGCTGAAGGAAATATATCAAATTACTAAAAAAAAATGGGATGAAAAAAACTTGACATTTGGTCAAATGAAAGGGATAATAGTCTTCATTTATTTCTTTAGCCTCTAGAAAATGAAAGATTAACTGTGAAAAATATATCAAATATTTTTCTTCTAAAGCAAAAGAAAAATTTTTAAAAAGATTCTTACTGAAGGAAATGTTCCTAAAAAAAAATATTGCAGTACTGTACAGGAAAGAGAGAGGAATTCTTTAGTTGTCTCTTATAATATGCAAATCAGATAATGTATGAATTCTACCCTCATCTACAGACAAAAGAAGACTTGAAAATATGATTTGGAAAAAGATAGTCTGCACATTTAGTAGTTTGTATATAGAAAAAGGAAAATGAAGCAGGATAAAAAATATTATATTTGAGGAAAGGTAAAAAGTTACTAATAGAAACAGATAGTAGACTATCAGAGGGATGGAAATTAGCAATCAATCTTCAGAGATTTCATAAGCATGAACATTACATTTATTGATATAAAGTGTAAAACACAAAAACTGCAATACCAGTGCTAGGTTGATTAAAAAAAAGCCAGTTGTTAAAGATGTTTAAAATATGAAAAAAATTTTTGGAAATAAATTTTAATCAGTTTAGATTTTGTTCATGATTTCATTTGTGATATGAATTATAATTAATGCATTTCATAATTAATATATTTATTCATTTCTGTGGAATTGATTTATTATCCAACAATAATGATATTTTTTAATTAGGGTGTAAGTGTAGAAGCTGTAGATCCAGTTTTTCAGGCAAAGATGTTAGATATGCTTAAACAGACAGGAAGGTATGTAAAAAAATAAAACGTTTATAAAAATTATAAAATAAATCTAAATTTATTTATGGTTTAAATTTATTTATTTTTATAATTAAACAGTTTTAAAATTTAAAATATTTATTTAGACCAGAGATGGTAGTTGGATGGTATCATTCACATCCGGGTTTTGGCTGCTGGTTATCAGGAGTAGATATTAATACACAACAGAGTTTTGAAGCTTTATCAGAACGTGCAGTTGCAGTAGTTGTTGATCCTATTCAAAGTGTGAAAGGCAAAGTAAGAAAATTTAAGAAATAAATTTTAAAATGGTTATTTTATTTTTGAATATTTTTGAAATTGTTCGATTATTTCATTTTTGTCACAGGTTGTGATAGATGCATTTCGACTTATCAATCCTAATATGATGGTGTTAGGACAAGAACCTCGTCAGACAACTTCTAATTTGGGTCACCTTACTAAGCCTTCTATACAGGTAATTTTTTAATTGCGACTTGAGATTATTGATAATTAAATTAATAATATAATAAAATACAGTCATCCCTGAAGTTACTTTGTAGGTCATTAAGACCAACAATGTTATTCAAGATGATGTAAATCAAGATAGATTTTTTTCATAAATGCAATGTTATTTTAGAATGAATGGTATTTGAGACAAGAAATTTTAACTAAATAACATATATGCTTTTTCTTGTATTTATTGAAAGATTTACAAAAAAAATATTGATTCTGACAAATCACATAATAATTTAATTATCAGTAATCTCAAGTCAAAGTTATTCTCTTGAATTAAAGCCAAGTCATCCAAATAGTTACTAATATCCAATAATAGAAATTGCAATGAACAAGTATTTGATTATGGTTTAAGGAAATCAAATGGTTGAATCTTATGGGATAAATGTCTCTCTTCTTTCTCAGAATCTTCTAAAAGTAAGCAATTATTCTCTCTTTTTTTTGTTTCCTTATTCTTGCTGCTCATTATTCATTTGTATCAATGTCCTCAAGATTTCTAGATGCTGCTTTAAGGAATTCAAGCTCCTCAATCAATTTTTGAAATCATTGTGGTTTGATCTTCAGATTTAGGTTAAAATTAAATTTTATGAATATAGTTTACTTCTGAATTTTAATAAGATCATTGAGTGTGAATTCCACATCCTAGGATGAATTCCTATGATGAGAAACTCAAATTCAATTATCTCATCAAAATTCAGAAGAAAACTATGCTTGAAGAATCTGATATTCTGAAAGTTGTTTGCACATTTTCAGAATTAACTTCCAAATCACATTTGTTATCATAATACCTGGGGTTTTTGTTATGAACTCAACAAGATGTAGCATCTAAATCCTGAATATCTGTTAAGACAAAAAAGCAAAATTTCTTCAAGATATGTTCCTCATTATTTTGTCAGTAACTTCAGTCTGTGTGTAAAAAAGAAATATTGAGAATCTCTTCAATATGTGTTTTTACTTCCTTCCAAAAATCTTTTGATATCTTTTTTTTCTATTAAATTTTATTCCACCCTCCATGCTTTTGATTACTAAGGGCAAGGCATTTCAATGCTATCATAGACTGCCCATACCAATGATGAGTATTGTTTTATGTTGCTTTTTTATTGGAGATTACTAAACAGGAGCTATTCCAGTATTCATCATGGACTGTGTATATCCTTAGTGGGGTTGGCCATGAAGTGAAAAATAGTCTTCAGTGAGCACGTCAGATCTTTTTTAAAAAATCTGGAGATATGAGATCTTTGAGGACAAATCTTCCAAGATGGAAGTGCAACTCACTTTCATATAGTTAAATCATTCTTCACTGTAAAGTGATAGAAATGATTCGGTTTTCCATCCAGAGAACTCAAGATCAAATCTGAATCCTAGATTGATAGATTGAATTAGACAAATGGTGTTTGGAGGCAAGAAGATAACTTATATGAATATTAAATGCAAATTACTCACAGCTCATTGTTTATGAACAATGTAATACAATATAGAGATGAATTTATGCACTTTTAATTAATAAATTAGATCTGGGACAATGATGTAAGTATGTAATGACATAATACCAGATAATGTAAATCAGAAAATTTCTAGTATTTATTCATTTACTGGTTTTTCTTATTTATACAGAAAAATTTTATATAGGAGATGAATTTATATACTTTAAATTTATGTCTTCTATTGCATATGTATAGTTTATTTATTCCTAGATCCTTTAAGTTTTAAAATTTATTTATATTTTTGATGTGAAAAATTTGATCATCAGCAGAAAATAAATTAACATTGTAGACTAAAATTTCTTAAAAATAATCATTATAATGTTTTCAAAAATAAGTAACTTTCTGTAAATATATAGCTAAATAACTTTATATAGGTTATTAATATGTATCTATGTTAATAGAATGCAAATGCTCTTAATTTTTTACTTTTAATATTGAGTAAAGAATAATATAATTATATTTCTTGCAATAAATTTTATTAGGTATCATAAAAATTTTCTATTGCTTATTAAAGAAATATATATAAATTTTTATAATTCCAAGTTTGAAATTATTATTTGAAATTAGAATGAGCATTACACACCATTTTATGAAGATAATACTTATCAGTCATTTTATATTTAATATTTAAAAAATTTTATTTTGCAATTTTCTTCAAATAATATGAATAAATACATTAATTTGTAAAATTTTAGTAAAAGTTTTATGTCTTTTACAGAAAGCAATAGTATTAATAACTAGATTATTTTTAATTGAAAATAATAGAATTTAATTTTTCAATAAGAGCAAATGAATTAAAGCATTCAGAGTTTTTAAGCAATAAAATAAATATTTTATATGCTACATATTTGATTAAAATTCATCATAAGATATTTTAAATATGTTAATTTCAGTTGATTATATTTCTCTTTTTTTACAAACTGTTTTGTTTTAATTAAAGCAAAAATATTATTTTAAAATATATTTTCTTATAAAACTGCTGAACAGAATTATTTTATTTAGTTAAATGTTTGCTTGATATATTATAAAATAAATAAATGAATTCTATTTAAATATTTGATATTGAATGATGATCAAAATATGATATTTAATTATTTTTTATATAATAAAAAAATAATTACATATTAGTTTTAATTAAATTAGTTAATTACAGGTAGGCCTCAATTAGTGCAAATAATTGGTTCCACGAATTTCTTGAACTATTCAAAGTACTGTATTAACTATATGTAAAATATGGTAATTGGTTGCTTTGTGAGATTCCGGCCATTAGCTAACCTCACGATGAATAACCACAATATTAACTTAACATTAACTGTTTAAAAAATATTTACTTTCATATTTTACATCGCTGTTCATCATCTAAATTAATAACTTACCAGGAATTGTGTCTCATATCATCATCAACCCAACCGCCAAATCAAAATCAAAATAGCAAATCGAAAGCGGAAGTTGAGCGCCGCTTTTATGTTGCTCAATCACATCCATTTTTTGCTCTATCATAATCACTAACCTCTTCTTTTTTTCGTTTCCTATTTTATCCTCAAAAGTGTTCTTCCTTTTATCCATTTCAATACTTTTTAAAAGAGAAAATTCAGTACTATACTGTATGTATACGATAGCAAAGCTAAATAATAGTACAGTAATGTTAAACAGCCCATCTTTCTGGCATTTCACCCCTTCAAAGCCAAGTGACTGTTCTTGGACTGCTCCTCGTCCAGTTTTACTAACCGAAAATTAACGGTAATTTGTTAATTGACATCATAAAAGGAGACGGACCTTTGTTAGTAAGACTGATCTATGCTTACAACTTGCATTAATCGAATATTTGCTCGCACTAACTGAAAAACGGTATCATTTTTATAAGTCGCACTAATCAAAATCGCATTATTTGAACTAGCACTAATCGAGGCCTACCTGTAATTAGTTTTAATATTAATAATTAAATATTAATAAAAATTGAATATTAATTTGAGATATACAGTATATTTGAGAGAAATATTCAGTATAACATGGAATGTCAAATTTGAATCTTTAAATCCAATTATTTAATAAAACAAGCAGATCAGTTACAAAATAGCAAAAAAGTCTTTCTTTTCCCTATTCTCTTTTAACTTTATCTTTCAACTAGTTTGAATGAGATTTAGAATATAAATGTTTCTTAGATTATTTAATGCATCTTGAAAATTTTAGCTCAATTGAACATAAATAAAGAATAATACAATTTCATTTGCCCTTTTCCCCTCATGTATTCAATCGTTTTTTTATTACATTTGAAATATAGATGTTTCTTAGATTCCTTAATGTGTCTTGTAAATTTCAGTCCACTCAGCTGAATAAGATTAATTGGTGTACATTCAATAGCAACTGAATGAACACCAATTAATTACTTGACCTGAGTGAGATAAAAAGATCATAAAAAGAGACTCTTTTATGTAAATACATATGTCTCTGAATATGTTATGTCTCTACATATTACATCATTCATTGATTTCATTCAAATTTTGAAATTTAAATATTTTTTATTATTGGAAGATTTTGCCTACAATTTTGATGTAGTTGAACAAAAAATAATGTATTTAATGACATGTATTATCATCTTGCTATTAGATGATTTTTCTCAGAAATATTATTTTTATTTATAAATAGAAAATATTTACTTGAAAACAGCTAATATACTTATTTTAATATATATATATAATTCTGAGAAATTATAATATTTACATCAATTTAAAAGTTGCAACATGATTTAAGAAAACTAAATAATATTCTCAAGTATTTAACTGTTTCTAAATTATGTATGCTAATTTCTCAGCATTTTTACTTGATTTTTTTTTCTATATATGACATTTTCTCCTTGGTAAATAAGAGGTTACCATAATTCAGGTAATAAGGTAATTTCTATGTTTTAACCATCATTCTTCTATTTTAATAAGTCTTATAAAATATTAATTGTATTAATATTAAAAATAATATATTATTTAATATTAATGAAAAATGCAATATGAATTTATAATGTGTTTATATATATATATATTTATTTTACTGTTTCTATAGATGATGATAATTTGTTAAAATGGAATTTAGATAAAATTACAAATAATGAAAATTTAAACTAATTTACATAATTCACTAAGGAAAATATATTTAATACAAATTTAGGAAAATGATAGTACTTTTTAGATTAAAAATTTCATTTTATTATTTTAGGCATTAATTCATGGATTAAATCGTCACTATTATTCTATATCTATCAATTACAGAAAAAATGAATTAGAGCAAAAAGTAAGTTTTTTAAATTTATTATTTATAAATATCTATATTACAAAATTTTAACAACCTTGGTATTTCTGATTTAATTAATTTTTTTTGCAATATATTTTATTCAATTGTTTTCTGATACTGAATGAACACCAGATCCTGGTTTCATGGTACAGAAACAGAAAAAAAATATATATAATATATTTTACATTGAAATTACAATTTCAATGTAAAAGATAACAGTGTCAGTAAGAATGGTGTTTAATTTTATGCAATTGTGTCTCTTTGACTAGTACAGGTAGGCCTTGATTAGTGTGAATTCGAATAATGCGATATTCGATTAGTGCGACTTATAAAAATGATATCGCTTCACTTAGTGCGAGAAAATGTTTGATTAATGCGAGTTGTAAGCATAGACCAGTCTTAAAAGGGAATGGACCTTTGTTTTTATGATGTCAGTTAACAAATTAATGTTAATTTTTGGTTAGTAAAACCAGACGAGGAGCAGTTCAAGAACAATCATTTGGCTTTGAAGGGGTGAAACACCAGAAAGGTGGGCTTTTTTGCCGTTAGCTATTATTTGCCTATTATACTGCTGTGCTACCATATTATTTATTTTGTTTTGTTTATTACCTGATTTCTTTATTTAAAATTTATTATTTATTTTGTTTTGTTTATTATCTGATTTCTTTATTTAAAATAAAACTTGTGAAAAAATTGTTTTTGTTAGCTTTTGCTGTCATATTCTGCTAGTAAACAAATAGAAGAAAAATTTGTTTTTGTTATATTTTGCTGTCATATTCTGCTAGTAAACAAATAGAAAACTTGTTAAAAAACTCATTGGTTCATTAACTTCGCTTATTAATGCTATCTGGAACTAATTTATATTGGTTCATTAACTTAGCTTATTAGTTCTATCTGTCACTAATTTACTGATTCAATAAAGTTGCAATGCTTAATTGCAAATCGGAACTAATTATTTACTGATTCAATAAAGTGGCAATGCTCCAATTGCAAATCGGACTATTCACTCAATTCTCGACCCAGAATTGGCGGTAGCTTGCAAATCGGCCTATTCACTCAATTCTCGACCCAGAATTGGCGGCCACAAACTGGACTATCCACTCAATTCTGGGGACTATCACTCCCCAGAATTTGCGGCCAGGTGGGGCTCAACTTCCGCTTTCTATTCTCTATTTTGGTTTTGATTTGGCGGTTGGTTTGATGATGGTTTGAGATACAGCCCTGGTAAGTTATTAATTTAGGTGATGAACAATGATGTAAAAAATATGAAAATAAATATTTCTTAAACAGAAATTCCTGGTAAATTATTAATTTAGATGATGAACACTGATGTAAAATATGAAAATAAATATTTCTTAAACAGTTAGTATTGTGGCGTTATTCAATGAGGTTGGCTAATGGCCAAAATCTCACAAAGCAAGAACCAATTACCAAAAATCTCACAAAGCAAGAACCAATTACCATGAGGTTGACTAATGGCTGGAATCTCACAAAGCAAGAACCAATTACCATATTTTATGTATAATTAATACATCAAGGAATACTTTAAAATTTTTAAAATAATATACCTTGAACACATGATTTTCCATTTGAATGCAAAATGAAACCAGAATGGCATTCACAATGATAACTTCCAACAGTATGTATACATATATGAGCACATAATCGATTAGTGTGAATTCGAATAGTACAAGGAATTTGTGGAACCTATTATTCGCACTAATCGAGGCCTACTTGTATATATAGGTGTGTGTATGTATAAATATATACTTTTACATTTATATATTGAATTATATATGAAATAAAAATAGAGAGCCTCTATAAAAATAATTCTTATTATAAACTATAGCAATATTGGATTCATTCAGTTTCTCTGTGCAAAAGTTTATCTTGTTGATAAGAATCTGTTTGTTAAATTGTATAAAAGTTAATAATATATTTATTTTAAATTTTATTCAGATGTTATTGAATTTGCACAAAAAAAGTTGGATGGATGGACTGACATTACAAGACTATAATGAGCATTGCCAAACCAATGAAAAGACAGTTTGTGAAATGTTGGAATTAGCTAAAGCTTACAATAAGGTATATTTTATTAATTTAATTAAATGAATTATAATGTCATATATATATACATTTTTTTTCCAAAATATATATATCTGACATAATTTTTAAAAAAATTTTTCCAATTATGATTTATACTATATTTGAGTTGAGTTTTCAGAATATTAAATCAAAATTCAAACAATATTTACAGTTGAGGAATAATTATTTTCCTAACTAAAATTAATTTTAATTTTTATTGTTTTATAAAATGTTTTGATATAAAAAATTTTTAAATTATCATTATATTTAAAGAAATACAGTGCAGTACTATAATTTTATATGGTAATGTTGCAACAGTGATTATGACATTAAATGTAATAATAATTAATATTCTATTTGTATGTCATAATAATTATTGAAATATGTATAAATTGTACATAAGTATCAAATTATAGTAGTTATTAAGCAAGATAGTTATATAAAGAGCATATTATATTGTTTTTTATATTTTACTATAATAATGTGTAAATTCAACTTTCAGTATTTCCAAGAATGCTATTCTTACATAGATCAGAGAGCACTTGTACTTGATAAATTGCTCCAGTTTCAAGCATTTATTAACTTTTCTAAATTTTATTTATTAAAATATTTTTTCATTGCTTTTTCTTTATTTAATTAATACTGATTTGCATATTTCAGTCTCTTGAAGAAGAAGATAAGATGACTCCAGAACAATTGGCTATTAAAAATGTTGGAAAGCAGGTAAATTATATAAATTTGATTATTATGAATTATATTGCAATTATTTCAAAGCAGCCAACAAAAATTTACATTAATTTTTTTAGGATCCAAAACGTCATTTAGAAGAACATGTTGATGTACTTATGGCTTCAAATATTGTTCAGTGTTTGGGAGCCATGCTCAACACTGTTGTATTTACTTAAGTTTTATATTTATCTCAGAATTAAAAAAAAAATATTAAAAATTTACTGTTTTTGCTTTTAAATAAACAATTTAAAAAAGAATTTGTTTTATTTTTTGATAAATTTCTTCAAAAGTTTCATTCTTTTCTTTCGAAAATTATGACATTACTCAGAAGCATTAATATTTTATAGTCTCTTGAATATAAGAATAAAGAAATTTTAATATATATTGTTTATGATTCAGGATTTAAAATTCCATTGCAATTTAAATTAAATATTAGTGATTGAATAAATGTAATAAATGCTAAAACTTTCTATTGCATAATCAAAAATTGACGATAATGATAAAATTTATTTGCAAATTTCCGAAAAAAAGAGTGAGGATAATAAAGTCATCATAAAGCATAGCTGTCTGTGTTTTTCACTTATTAATGAGGAATATAGACAACTATGCATCATGATGAAATTGTTTTGAATTAATTATTAGATTTTTCATGATCTCTATACCATGCCCATTGAACCCTATAATTACAACTATTAAAAATGGCAGGCATTTAAACTTCTAAGATTCTTTTAGTATATTTTGAAATATTGGGCTTTTATTAAATTTAATAGAAAAATCATGTCATTGAAGATAATCTTGATGATATATCAGTTAATCCATTATATAAACTGTCAGACATCAAAGTTCATTCTAATAATTTTTGAACTATTTGATTGATTTTTTTGAAATATAATAGTATTCAGGCATTAAATTCAATTTTGAAATAATGTTAATTAATTTTGTAACTTTATCCATTTTAAAATGGAATATCTTCAAATTGCTGAAGTTCCTATTAATAACTAAACTATTATATATCTTTTTATGGCATTCAATAAAAAGATATGCCAATGAAAATGTTCTTAATGACAAATATTTAAATCTTGCAATTCAATTCATTTTTACAAAAAAAATTTTCTATAGCTGCTTGTTTTAGAATGAAAATGAATTCAAATTTTATTTTCCTGCAGTTTTAAAGTAAATTTATATAACAATAAAGCAATATAAATATTGACAAACAAATCTTAATTTAGTAATTAAATTACTTTCCAAATAAATTAAATGATGAATAAGAGATATATAAGTAGATAAAGACAAGAATTATAGATAATTTGAAATATGAATAGATTTCATTATTTAACATTCTTCAAATACAAGTTTTTATTCCTTTTTTTATAAAATACATTTTGATTAAATCAGAAATATAATATTTCTCATTTAATATAGTGTATACAATATTTATTTGCAAATAGTCTTGCATAATTTTCCTCTGAGATTTCGTTTGATTTTTATTAAAAGTTATGCCCACTAAATGTCCAAGAAAATTTTGTATTGTTTTGTCTTCAAAGAAACATTACTTTCACATAAGTGAGAGTAAAATCAAACTAAGAAAAGAAAATTTTGCTAAGGTGATGGAATGAAAATCCTTGGCATTGAATTTATACTACTATACAGATGATTGTTGAAAATATAAATCAATTGCCTGATTAATATAAAATAAAATATTTATTGAGTGATCAGAACTATCAAGAAACTTGATTAGAACTGAAATCAAAAATTGTACTGTTTTGCAAATAATGATTCAATTATCTATTATTATATTGAGATTTAATGAATAATGGATGTTTATGCTGAGTTGTAGTTGTATTTATATAAAAAGCACTATTTTTGTAGTAATTTGATTTAAAACAGAATAAAATCATTTTTATAAATTTCACCTTAATATAAAATATCATTTTATAGTATGTAGAAAAACAAATCATTTAACAAAAGATGCATCATAAATTGTATAAAATGCTTAATACATTAATATATAAGATAACAGAACTATTACTACAAAACCTTATACAGGCATACTTTGCTTTACAGTACAGTGGTACCTTGGTTAACGACAGTAATCCGTTCCAGCGGAACCAGCATTAACCAAAACTGTCGTTATCCAAAGCACGATTCCCCATAGGATTTAACTGAAAATTGATGTTATCCAAGGCGCGATTCCCCATAGGATTTAATTGAAAATTGATTTTGTTCCGGTTCCTTCCCACAACCATAGTAAATATTAAAAATGCAGATAAAACTTATTTAAAATGTTCTAAAAATATGGAATATATCATTTATTTATTATATTATTTTTAATGTCCTAAAAATATGGAAAATATCATTTATTTATTATATTGAATGTCCTAAAAATATGGAAAATAGTATTTATTTATTATATTTGCTAAAAAACGAACTCGTAAACACTGATTAGAAGCATATAGATTCAACAATTATTATACAGATGAAATTTGATTTTGCCTTTTGATGGCGAACGAACCTACTGATAAGCAGTTTATAGATTCAACTCTTATTATACAGATAAGATTTGATTTTGCCTTTTGATGGCGAATGAACACGACACGCACTCGCCAATTTATTGTCTATATGAAACTGTAGGATCTGGGATAGACTTTTTTCTTCTAATGGAATCTGAAACTGCGACGTCACACTACTTGCAGGTATCAAGTAATATATAACACA
>AYEL01042495.1:0-15200 GCA_000484575.1 Olivierus martensii
GCCTTGACCCGTTGGCCACCCCTGGTCTATACTGATTACAAAGTACTTTGCGGGTTGCCCTCTTACAGGAGATTTTGATTTCTATAAATATATCATTTTAAAGAGGAAAATATATAACTCAGCGTATAAATAGTTTTAAAATGTAAATGCACCGATCATCTAAAATCAGTTCGGTTTCTTAAAATACAGAATTAATTAAAATACTATTGATAACATTTACTAACAGTATTTTATCGAAATTACTAATATTTATTTATCATATCGATAAATATACATATAAACCAGGATAACCAATAAGAGAATACATAATAAGTATTTTCTTTACGAATTGCGCAAGGAATGAATGCTTATAAAAGTAAATAGCTGTTTTTATTAGAAGCGATGAATGTGCCAAGACCAAAAATGGCGGATGAGCATACCTCTTATTTAGAGCCCTAGTCTCGACATGACGTCATTCAAATCAGGTAAGCCATGTGTTTGCCCTACACTCACAGATTTCTATACATAGATGGCCTGCTCATTGTTTAAAAGTGAATCATTACTGGTGGGATACTTTCACGAATGTATCAATACATTCAAAGCTATAGTAAATTGACTTTATTTTGGTGGCCAGATCTGGCCCATTTATTTTAATTATATGTGATGAAAACAGATTCAAATAGTTAATAAAAAAAGTATAGTATCCAAATATGGGGTATTAAATCATTTCTTTTATTATAATTTTTTATAAATACACGATTTCGATAATTCGAACGAAGTGCTCAAAATAATCCAATTTTCCCATTTTCCTAATCGTTTAATGTTTCGAGCAAAGAGAAAAACAGATTTAAAGGCCATCGAGGGAAAAAAACATTATTATATGTATTTATGCAAAAAAAATGTAAAGTTATGGAAAAATAACAAACACAAACCAAAGAAATAAAATTTTATTATATTGACAAAGATTATAATCAAACTATAAACAAGAACATAATTACACTATTAATAACAAAAATAGCACTATTAATATCAAATAATAGCACTATTAATACAAAATAATATAAGGCAACATTTTAATTTAACAATGCGATAAAATAGATGGATATATGAATTTTTATTGAATTTTCTGTTTAAACTTAGAGTTTGTTTCAATCTTAAATTATTACATACCTTTAATTATCTATTAAATCGAATACAGTTGTTGTAAATATAACAACATCAATTTCTTATTTTAAGCAGTGATAGTAGAATCTTTCCAAATGAAAAGCATTTCCTACCTTCTATCACCTCGTATTTGCTCATTCTTACATCCATATGTTAAACAATATATATCAATAACGCAAAAAACAGCAAAACAGCCACAAATAGCGAGAAATGTATTCAACTAACGACTCAGCGAACGTAGACTCAAGTTTTTGTTCCCAGTGGTTTCCTTTGTTCAACGGCTTCCGGTCAGCTCAAGATCAGCGTCAGAAAGATAAGGGGAAAACAATAGAACTAGGCTATCTATGTATAGAAATCTGTGCCTACACTACTAACACTTAGCGCCATCTATTGTAATAATACAAACTAAAGTTTTCATAAAAATGAAATTCTATTCTGCAGGATTAAAGGATGCGGTGTCCAAGGTATCCTTTAATGACAGAACATCATTATCGAATTTCATGGAAATCGATAATGTTGTTCAGGTGACAATCATCATAAAAGCATCCATAACATAAACGAGTTATGGATGCTTTTATGTTTTACAATGTGCCAACGATCTATGTGCACATTTATTAATGAATATTTATTGTTGTTGCCAATTAAATACCATATTGTTGTTGCCAATTGAAGAGAAATCTTTATTTTTAAATGTTAATGAAATATGTTTCCCTACTTCAATAATGAAAACACCGTATGCTTGTAAAAATGTAGGGTTCATAAAATGTGTTCATTGTAAAACAATATATAGCAAAAAATTAAATAATTTTTAAAACAGTAATTTCTTATTAATAAAAATATATTGTATAATAATCCATTTCGGTTTTGACAAATAAAAATTAAAAAAAAAAGAAAGAGATACACAACCCATCTGATCGGCAATCGGAAGCCGGATCTATCGCGCTATGACAGCACTCGTTAGAGTATTAATATAAATCGGTATATAAATAACATAGAAAACTTTAAGCCCTTTTTTCGGGAATGTTTGAGAAATGCGTCGTATTACTTTATCATGAATTTGTGGGAGGTATTACTACAACATATATAAAAATTGGACAGGCCATGGTTGGCACTTCTTTGGTAAGTAGAAAAATTGAGGCTCTGCCTTAGGCCATTTACATCAAAGAACGGCAGACTGTTCAGAATGGCAATCGACAATACGGGCTTAAGCGTCGCGCCAGTGGCGTAGCTGAAAACTGCGAGGCCCCCCGCAGAAGGGTCGATGGGGCCCCCTCTTTTTAATTTATCAATATAATTTATTTCAAATGCTATGTAAACTCTGTAACACTGGATGTCAACGTTTATTTATAAGGATGTCGACGTAAAAAAGCCTAACGCAATTAATTAATTTATTAATAAGGTTAATGCGTGAAACTTTATACAGGTGAAAATAATTTTATTATATATGTTACAGACAGGATAAACCGGAATTCAGGAAATACTAGAATTTCCTAGTTAAAACGAGAATGTCCTAACGCTGATCGGGCATTCTAGTATTTCCTAGGCCGAATACGAAATGCCGAATATTTCTTATTCAAAGTCCGGAATTTCTAGTTTTTCCTAGTTAAAACCCGAAGTGGCAAACAGTTAAAATAAAAGACTTCATTTCTCATGTATTCCCGCTCAGAATTCCATATTTTCCAGCAGATATTTCTTTCTTTAGAGAATCAGCCAGGATAAACAAATCTCATTAAGGAAGGCTGCAATCTGCGCCAATGGAAATACATAGAGCTAAATCCGCTTTAAATTCACGAATCATTGTATATCTAAATTACGTCTGTGCAAAAAAGAATAACATTTTATGTAATTCTAAATGCCATAAAAGCCTACATTGTAAAAATAAATAAGAGGTTCTAGTTGTATTTTTCAACTTTAAAAATTTTTTACTTTGTATTTTATGTTGAACTTCGACTAATAAAAATATTAAAATATTTGTCCATAAAAAATAAAAAAATTGCAATTTGAGTTCTTTAAAGTCAACCGTGTAATAATGAATGAGAGTTAGCTCTATTTTCAATTTGTCTTATTTCATTTTCTCAACAGAAAAGAAAACGATTTCATTGTTATTTCCTATCAAGTAATAAAAATATGAATTATGTTCATTATTATAATGTTTTTTTATCAATTAAATCAACAATTTTTATATTCACAGTATTACCATAAATACAAAAATAAAAAAAAAAAAACTAGGACCTGTTATTTATTTTGCAAAGTAGGCTTTTGTGGCATTTAGAATTACACAAAATGTTATTCTTTTTATACAAACATAATTCAGATACACAATGCTTCGTGCATTTAACACGTATTTAGCCCTATGTACGTACTTCAACTGGCACAGATTGCGGCCTTCCTCAATGAGATTTGTTTATTCTTGTGAATATTCTCTAAAGAAAGAAAATTCTGCTGGCAAATATCGAAAACTGAGCGGGAATACATTAAATACGAAGACTTTTGTTTTAACTGTTGGCCACTTCGGGTTTTGACTAGGAAATCTAGAAATTCTGGACTTTGAATAGGAAATGTTCGGTATTTCGAGTTCGGTTTAGGAAATACTAGAACGTCCGACAAGCGTTAGGACGTTCTCGTTTTGACTGGGAAATTCTAGTCCTTCCTGAATTTGGGTTTGTCCCATAACATATATACAAATTGTAAAACGTTTAAACAGATTTACATTGATTTAAATGAAAGTAATTTTATTTGGACAAATTAAACAACAATTAAATACATCAGAAGATATTTAAGTTTACACGCACGAAATCGTTCCAAACGTTTGGCATTTTTATTTGCAAATTCTTCTATGAGTAGATTGATATTGTTTTTTAGCTGTCGCATTCTATGGATAGCTAAACCTGCTAATTGCACTTGCGTCATTAAACAAATGATTACATTCTAACAAATGATACGCCTAATTTGATTTATTTGTTCTATGTATAAGATTTTAAACTTGTGTCGTATAGATGTATATAGCTTAGTTTGTGATAGTTTGCCACTTTCGAGAGCTCCGCATTAGATGTACTATAGCGTTTTAATCGAATAATCGCTGCATTCGGAGACATAAAAAATGTACCGTATTACTTCGAATTTAAGCCGCACTTTTTATTCGGATTTTTAAGACGTAAAATTTCGGTGCGGCTTAAATTCAAAGCGAATACTTTAACATCTTATTTCTCCCACTCTCCAACGTTCGGGCTTTTGCTTTACGCTCTATGTATGCGCATAGTATTACGATCGTTGATTACAATTTATTCGGTAGCTTATTATGTATATTAGTACCTATTTAAGTAAATAAAAATGTTTCTTATTTTTTAATACTTATTATAAAATCATTTTTATTTTTTCAGGATATATAGTTCCTGTCAGGATATCGGACCTGGCGGTTGCCAGGTCCGATATCCTGACAGGAACACCCGCTTGATCCACCTTTGATTGATATGCTTCTGTTTTCCATTATTAAATATTAGAGATATCCATTATTAGATAACAGAAATAACAGAAATTCTGTTTTCCATCATTATTAAATATCACAAACTTATAGGCGGGATTCTTATGAAATTGAAAGAATTTCTGTGGATTTCAGAAAATTCAAGAATTAAAAAAGCTTGAAGTTAAGAATGTTTTTAGTGACAATAATTAAAACATTCATATAAATAAAAAAACATAAAAGCAAACCGGAAAAGTCTCTTAATATAACTATAATAATCATTCCAAACCCCTTTAATTCGTCGGAATGTTATATAGTATTTGAAAAAAAACAATAAAAATAAGAACAATTAAATTAGTTATTTTTGAAGATTCAACACCGCTGAATCTGAATGAAAGATATGTGGCGACGGGCCAGTTGGGAATTCTTTATTTCACTCTACTTTCCAAGTGGAGGTTTCTGAGTAACTGCTCTATTCACTAGTCCATCACTAGCCGCTCATATCTGTAATAGGATCAACCATCAAATAGAAGTTGGAAATTGACAAACTGGGCTCGAACTTCTGAAAAAAATAAAAATAAAAAAAAATCTAAGCGGCTGGACTCCTGAAAAAATGTTAGAACTGACACTTCCAGACTGTTTCCACGCTACCAACTGACGCTAACAAATTTACATTATCTAGCTAGCGAAATAATGTTGACTGGCATAATACGAATTATTTAAAAAAAATCTCAAAAAATTTTAAAGTTTTTCTGAATGCTGTCATATATAATTATTAAGATAGTACTAATGGTAGTTTCTTATACTATATAGGGCCTATACAGTATTTTTGAATGTTTCTTAGATCACCACATTACGGAGATCATCGATGGACATAACCAAACTTTTATAATAATTACGGGAGAAATAACTTTCTCTATATTATTTATTTATTTTTATAATATTCCTTGCGAAATTCTGTGGTATAATTAAAACTAATCTAGTTTACAGATAAAAAACAACGAAGTAAATATTTCTAATTTTTAAATCGATGCCCTAAAGCAGGTGTCAAACTCATTTTAACTCAAGGGCCATTTTATGAACTTGCAAGATTACCGAGGGCCACATCGCATTTACAGTTTTTTTAAATTAAATTTTGAAAAGAGTTGCAGTTATATGAATAAGGTTATTAAAAAAAACCGTGTAATTAAATAAATTTAGTACAACATATGTAATTGCTACATAATTGCTTTTCATTACATATGTTTTTCTTAAAATTAAATTACTTGCTATCGATATCTAGTTTTCTACATCAATAATTTTTTTTTTATTTTTTATAAATTCAAATGTCCATAACTACTAACAATTTTTAAATAGGCTATAACACAACAAATAAATCTTTAACAAGCATGTCCTTTATACACGTCTTTTAAAGATGGATTGTTTTGATTTTGTTATTGTATTTGGCTATGTTAAAAAATCGGGGTTCCCATTAATAGTTTTTTTTTTTTTGTTTTTGGTGAGAAAGATTCTCACAAAACAATGTAAGCCTTGCAGGACAGCACCAACTTTGTATCACCGATCTGAAAGATCACTGTCGTCTGTATATGTGCTTCCGACAACGCCAATCGAAACAAAAAAGTTGTGAAATTCGTTAAAACGAAATAGCATATCATAATTGATCATAGTACGCAGTGCCGTGCCTAGAAATTCTGCCGCCTATGTGCAACTGTTAGTTGGCCGCCCCTATTCAATCAAAACAAAAACTAGAAAATTAATAGTCATTTGTTCAACTTTAAATAAATTAATTTATTATTTTATCGGTTAGGTTAGATTAAGCCGCCATATCCTCATGGGATATACTGTATCTGGCGGTGGCCACTTATAGAACCCATTACAGGCTGGCCAAACCCGTGATATGGATAAACCAGATGGTTGAAGGATGGGGTTCAGCGGGTGGGCCCGGATCCTCCAGGGTGATAAGCCAAAGTTGTACCACGCGGCCATTTGGCCTATTTTATCAGTAATAATACATAACAGTCATAACAGAGCATAGAAATTATAGATATTAATACAATAAGTAACAGCTGTAACACAAATGAAGAACATCTTGAAAATTGTAATAAATTACAAAATTTTCGTTTGCACATAACTGCAATATTAAATAAACTTCAAACTTCACTACATACAAAAATTAAATATCTAATTAGATAATATAATATTTTCAAAAATAACACATTAATAGGAGAAAACAACAATTTACAAGAAATAAGTTTGGTATGCTTTATTAAGAGCAATTTCCGATATAAGATGGTGTAAATCAATTTCATCCAATAATTTACGCTCTATCGCTATAAGTGATGAATGTGCTAGGCGTTCTTTTTGCATTATCGCTCTTAAATAGTTTTTGATTATCTTCAATTTGGAAAAAGAACGTTGGCCAGATGCTACAGAAACGGGAAGAGTTAAAATGATGCTAAGTGCGAAAAATAAATTAGGGAATGTGCCTCGAAAGATTATTTTAAAAAATATATTGAAGCGCGTTATATGGATGTGAAACAATATTTTCTGCTTTTGTATGTCATTACTGATAAAATTTCATGAAATAAATCCTGTCCATAAATATCGGATTTTTTTCTTTGCACATCATTTAATTTCAGATGAAGATCTTTGCATGATTCTAATATTTGCCTTGGCGTAAATATTAATTCAGCTAGTTATTTCGTAAATTGACGTTAGAATTGATTTTTATTTTTTATCTTTTTCAAATGAATAGAATTTTCAAATTTACATATTAAAAGAAATAAATTTCCTTTTTCCTCATTTCCTTTTATTGATTTTTAATTTTATTTAATATCTTGTTTTATGTTTTCGACATTCAGTTTGGCCGACCGTGTGCGATGCACGCCTTGTAGCTATGGCAGGCCCGCCACTGATAGTACGTGACATAGCCTCGATATGACAGTTACTTTCTACTACCTTCGTAACACATTGTTCTCGTTTTCATTTTAGTTAAGAGCGTCGCGAGCCACAAAAAATCACTTTGAGGGCCGTATGCGGCCCGCGTGCCAGTTTCATACCCGTCCTAAAACTTATAATGTTGTTCTTGAATTAAATATTATGGTTTTTGAATCAACATAATTTATAACTAATTCATATAAAAACATAAAATTTATTTTTATAAAGATTTAAAGTTTTTGTGTATTAATACATATATCATGCAGAGTTGTGATTATCGCTAAAAAATTAGATCAGGCATGCCCAATTATAACCTGCAGGCCTTATGTGGCGCAGGAGAGATTTCCATCTGAGTGGTGTGATTTCAGATTTTTTAAAATATGCAATCCGGATTGAAATTAATTTTAATTTAGATATACAATATTTTTATTTCTCCCTTTCCAATTGGATGTAACTAAGCGGATAGACAGTCTATTCCTACTACAGACAATTCATGTCCCTTGATATCATCGACCGTCAAATGAAAGATGGATTAATCGGACTGGATCTTGAACTCCCTGAAAAAAATTGGACGTATGGAACCAGGAATTGGATCCGATCCAGATGGTAATTGAATGCTTTCCTTACATAATGCCGACTGACCGACCTACTACAGTAACTTGGATATTGTAAAACTTATAGCAATTATTATGCAGTAATTATATTAAGGTTTACAGGATAGATTAAAAAGATGAATTTTTTTTATACATTTATAGAAAATTTTTACAATTTAGACAAAGTTCACTATTGTGCTAGTAAATCCTAGTAATGTGTTTTTATTTTTGTATTTACGGTAATACCGTGAATACAAAACTTGTTGATTAATTGATTAAAAACATTATTATAATGAACATAATGCATATTTTTATTACTCAACAGGAAATAACAATTTCATTGTTTTTTCTATAGAGAAAATGAAATAAGACAAATTGAAAATATAGATAACGCTCATTCATTATTACATAGTTGAATTTGAAGAACTGAAATTTCCAATTTTTTTATTTTTATGGACAAATATTTTAATATTTTTATTAGTCGAAGTTCAACATAAAATAAGTAAAAATTTTTAAAAGTTGAAAAACACAACTAACAATCTGTTATTTATTTTTGCAAAATAGGCTTTTGTGGCATTTAGAATTACACAAAATGCTATTCTTTTTCCACAAACATAGCTTAGATACACAATGCTTCGTGCATTTAAAGAAAGTTTAGCCTTCTTTTCCATTGGGGCAGCTTGCAGCTTTCCTCAATGAGATTTATTTATCCTGGCGGATAATCTTTAAAGAAAGAAATTTCTACTGACAAATATCGAATTTTGAGCAGGAATACATAAGAAATGAAGACTTTTGTTTTAACTGTTTGCCACTTTGTGTTTTGATTAGGAAAAACTAGAAATTCCGGACTTTGAATAAGAAATGTTGGCATTTCGGATTTGGCCTAGGAAATACAGAGAACGTCCGACAAGCATTAGGACGTTCTCGTTTTGATTAGGAAATTCTAGTATTCCCGACAAGCATTAGGACGTTCTTGTTTTGACTAGGAAATTCTAGTATTTCCTGAATTTGAGTTACCTGTAACATATATAATATGCTACCGAAAACGCCGGAGTTGTTAAGCATTTCTATTAACATATATATAGATCCTAATGATTTTGCATTATATATGATATCAGGGCCGTGCGGTGCTATGAGGCAGAGAGGCGGCCGCCTCAGGCGGCACCGTAAGGGGGCGGCATAAGCAGTGAAATCAAAATACAATTTGAACCATTCAATAATTAAAAATCGTTACCCAATGCTTTTGTATATTGATCTATGTTGATAGCTCTGCTTTGAGCTTATAATTATTGACAATATTTGATTTTAATGTTAGTTTGTCTCGAGAAGTGGCAAGTGGTTGTGTTGTGTTTAAATCAGTAAATCAAAATAAAACAAAATCTGAACTAGCTAATAGGACCTTAAAATAAAATTAAACATGCAGGAGCGCTTTCGGCTGGACTGCCCCTCTTCAGCTGCACAGAGGAAGTAAGCGTTAGCTTAGAACCTAACAGAGAGAATAGGACATCTGTAAAAAGAAGTGTAAATTGTGTAAGGTTCCCGGACGATATGAACAGGCTTATGGTCTACCTTCAGTCTATGGCGTGAGTAAGGACGGGTAATGAGACTAAGACAACGACAGACACAGAGACTACGTTCGTAACAACAAACGACTTCCTTTATTGGAGAGAGAAAGTTTACAGTATCAAGACCCAACAATTTTCATCGGAGGATAAATACCTTTAACAATAAGTCATTTCCTTAGAATGTAGATAATGTCCCTTTGATGAGGCTATCCGGAAGATCCTTGACGTGACGATACGTTCGTGACGGTCTTGCACAATCACCAGTTTCCTGACGGATTCATTCCGACACGTTGACGACGATGGGCGATGACTCGGGGTTTTACGATGGATCTTAACGGAGATGGGCGATGACTCGGGTTTGCGTCGGATCTTGTTGGAGATGGGCGATGACTTTTCTTCCGTCCGTTTCTCCCTGTATTCTCTCTGTCTCCCCGATGCGTGCGGCCGATCCCCTTTTTATATCATCTCCGAGTCCGGGACAAAACGTCACATTTCCCCCGACTATCCCAGGCTTCGATGCATTCCCGACTATTGTGTATTATTTCACTTGTAGGTGGGGGTTTACTGTGATAATCCTCGGACACCTGCACAGGCACGATCTCTCGTCCCCGATACGTAAACAGTTTTGTTTTCAAGATTTACTATCCTAGGGACGAAGTTTCGCGCAAAAATACGAGGATCGGTCAATGCTTGACCGTCCTTTTTAATTTTAAAGTTCTTTATTCTCCTTTCCTCAGCTGCTGTACGATACCGTATTTCACACAATAAAAATTATTTCAGTGAAGATCAAGAAACTGAAAATTGTGTTTATTTGGAACAATATAATAAATACAAGATATAAGCTTAATGCTTGTGAAGTCTGTTTCAATAAGAATTGCAAACAATCTGAATGAAGCTTAATTAAACTATTAGTGCAGAAACATCGATAAATGAAAAGTGAATACAAAACAGAAATGTTATAACTTAATGTAACCATTCTTTAGTTAAAACTTTATAAACATGTTATATTTTGAACTTTAAAATGCCCATTAATTTAAGAATGAGCATTCTAAAGTTCAAAAACTAACGTAACATTAATTTATCATGATATTTTGACATTTCTTTCACTACATATAGTTGTTTTTTTGAGTCATAATATGGAACTTCAATGGTGTTAGGTATTGGAACATCAACAATAATTCATGTACCAATATCTGACACCCTAACTGCCTAAAAACCAAACTTATATTTACATAGAATCAATGATTCTTGATACCTTACACACTATCAGAATCGAAATAAAACAATACTCTGTTTCAAAGTCATCATAATTATTTGAATTTCATTGTGGATAGATTCATTTGTAAGCTTACCGTTTCGACAAGGATTTTCTCTTCGTTTCAGATATGTTACATAGCGACGTCGTTCTTCCCATCATCCATCTTGTCAACTATAATCAGAGAACAAATGACTCTGAAGCAGTGTTGCTAATAGAAAACTGCCAGGTAATCATTTGCAAGCCCACATAATACCATTTCCAAGCTTATTAAAACAATTTTGCATTGTACGTGTTAGGCTTTGGGTCAGTGTCAGCCTTTGGTGCACTTACCTTATATAATTTAGTCGATTTTAATGATTTTTTATTATAATAATATAAAAAATTAAATATTTAGTAAAAATATCCCTTGAAATAATATACAGTAATACTCAGAGTTACGCGGTTCTTGATTTTTTCTTTTGGCAACACTGCTGCACGCTATCTTTCTGTGATAAGCATTGCACACGTTTCGCGTGAACTCTACGTGCACGATTACGATTCTACGATCGACGAAAGTTAAGATTGTTTTGTTATATGTTTTCTAAACCTTTAAAAAAACTATATCGTCCAAAGGAAGTATAAATCTGATTCTCGTGCACCTAGTAAAAAAAGGATTACGGTATCTTTGGAATGTAAAATTAACATTATCAAGTATTTTGATAACAGAATGAAAATTTGTGAATTGGCAAAAAAGTTTGAGCTACCGGCATCCACAATTATTGTTAGTGTTTTTTGGCGCAACAGCTATAGAGGCTATAGTGCGCCAGGGAGTGGTAAACGTTTTGTCAAGATTCGGGGCAAGTTCCAACCACGGGGTGCCCGCACCCATCGAGGGGGCCGGATGGTGGAGGGCGGGAATCGCCGGATCGGGCCCAGCACCCTGAAAAAAACCCGGAACCAAACCCGGCTCCTCCTGCATGGTACGCCGACAGCGTTACCACTCGGCCATCTGGCCACCCGGAATCCAAGTAAGAACAATCATAAAAAATGATGAAAGAATTCTCGATACGGTGAAAAATGCTTAATCCTTGAATTCAAGCATAATTAGTAAACGTCATGGTATTGCTGAGATGGAAAAAAGAATGCTGAAATTATGGTGTGATAATTAAGTAAAAGTGACTAATTTTTTACGTTACTCATTTATTTTTTAATATTTTGTATTAATATGCATAAAGAACTACAATTTTATTAAATATTTTTCTTCTAAACTAGTGTTTTTGTTAGTCCTTAGTCCCAATTAAACAAAATTTATATGTATTTATGTGCAAAGTTGTACCCCAACTTACGCGATTTTCATCAATCCACCTATTTCAAAGTTGTACCCCGACTTACGCGATTTTCGTCGGTCCCAGCTATCGCGTAATTCGGGGTATTACTGTACTGTAATTCCGTAATGAAAAGATAAACTTTATAATTTGTTGTAATAAATTGTAAAATTTTTGAATATTTTTATAACAGTTTTATTTATAATTGTAATTCACATCAGTTTATATAATTTAAAATTTGCCCACATTATAGAACTTGACATTTTAAAAATAGACTTATAATTCTTACCAGTTTTGATTTGATTTAATGTTTAATTAAATAGTTTTACTTATTATTCTGTATCAGTGTTTTTTTTAATATTGAACATTATTATTATTATTAATATTATTATTGTAATTATTATTTAATGTTTGGCTTCCATTTTAAATATTTTTATTTATTAGACTGTGGGTATAATTAAATTTTAAAATTTACTTATACCCACGGTATAATTAAATTTTATATACACACAATTGGATATAAAATGTTTAAGTAAAATTCTTATGTTTATTACGACGATATGTTTAATATTTCAATAAATAAGGAAAAATTCATAATTGTTCATACAATAAATTTTAAATATAATTCAAATATTTGAATGTATATTTAAATATATAGTCGTATATATATTTTTTACTATATTACAATTAAGTCAAACTTCTGAAGAAAATGAAATATGTAGCCATTTTCTGTCATTCTTAGGAGGATTCAGTTTCTGACTTGAAGCCAAAGTTACACAAACCTTGTATTTGGAGTAATTGATAGCATGACATTTTATGTTGCATCAAATTATCCATGCATCAAACTTAACTTTTTAAAAAATAGTTTTCTATAAGAAAGTAGTTCAGGTTTTGAAATCTAAAATTAAACAATTTTTATCATTGTTAAATTATTTTATAACAAACTATAATCATTAAAATTTTAATTATTAAATGTAATTAAATTTTGATTATTAATTGATAAAATATTTTCATATTGTAATATTTCTTTATCCTCACCATATTACAAATTTCATAATTTCTTATTCAAAATATCAGTGTGTCAATTTTAAAATTTTTATATTGATATTTCGAGTATATATTTAGGCCTGATTATATATTTTATTTAGTTATAATATGTAAAAATATTATGCGTTTCGTTATTTGAGAAGTTTTTATTAGGGAGCTATTTTCCCCATTCATTAATTGTTACACTGTAATACTTACTTACAAGTAAATTCTTTATATACTGCCAAAGCGATTAATTTTAAGTAATTTATTGGATGATGTTGGCTTCTGTTCACGCACTCTCGTACTGTTATTTTATTTAATTATTCTAAAATTAATAAAACTATAATTTTTTAAATTGATTATAAAATTAATTTTAACATAATTTTTATCTTTTCATCATTGTAACAGAAAAATATTCTATTTAGCATATTTTATTCCATTAATTTGTACAAATAGAATATAAAAGTAATTATTTTTTTAATTTTAAAATAAATCGAATATTTTTTGCAATACTACATTATTTTTGAATTTTAGATTGTTTTTACAATCTGATCAATAATCGGATAATTCCGCAGCCCATAGTAAATTCCGCAGCCGTATAAAATCGTGGCTTTAATGAGTTAGTTTTACAAAATACAAATATATACTGTATATTTAAATTATCACTTTCCTCATCGATTGAGTATCGACAGTCCTGATTTAGATCATATATTTTCGATATAATAATAATATGTTATTTTTTTTATCATCGCAGATGAGAATTTTATGAGCCTCTCAGAAATCAAACTGATTAATTCCATTTTTTGTAAATTTTTCAATTTTAGTACCCAATAACATATTTGTATTAATCATGTGCTGGAATGCTAAAATTGAGAAATTTGCAAAAAATACACTTAGGGCCGTTTGCACGACTTTCGGTTTAATCTGCAGAATAGCTAACAGAATAAGACTCGTGCAACCGGCCCTTAACCAATTTGGCTCATATGTAGTAAGCTGATAACCACGTGACAGGATGACGCTAAACCATGAGGAACATGCAGAATAAAACTCGTGCAACCGGCCCTTAACCAATTTGGCTTCTGAGAGAGGCTCATATGTAGTAAGCTGATAACCACGTGACAGGATGACGCTAAACCATGAGGAACAAATTTATAACAACTTAACAATGAAGTACACTGTATTTCATAAAATAAGAGGTATGTATTTAAATAATGAATTATTATGTAATAAGTAGTAATTCATCACTTATGTTTTTCATGTTTTATATCATTTAATCACGTGATATCTCTTAACTACCGCTTATTTGACGTTATCCCTACGATAATGAAAACTGATACTGTCAAAATGCAGAAAAATATATGACCTAAATCAGGACTCTCAATATCTCAATAGATAGAGAATGTGATTATTTAAATGTAGATATAAATATTTTTAAAATAATACATTCTTTCTAGGAAAATCTAACGTTCACGGAAAATATTATCAAGCATTTTATTTTCATAAAAGATTTTTTTAATAATTCCAAATTTCTTCTGAAGTTTATAAAGTTGGATATTTTCCACAGTGAAATAGAACTTCTGTGGCAAAAGACAAATTCCGCGATACGACACAAATTTCGTAAAAATTCTGCATGCCGAGGAAACTCAGGGATCTTACTGATTAATTACACTGATGGAAAAAAAAATCCCAACACCAAGAAAAAATTATTGTAGAGTAATGAAATTCACTGTGGAAAATATCCAACTTTATAGAACTTCTGTGGCAAAAGACAAATTCCGCGATACGACACAAATTTCGTAAAAATTCTGCATGACGAGGAAACTCAGGGATCTTACTGATTAATTATTAAATTTATGAATTTAAAATTGTTCAAGATTGCCAGACAGCGTATATTATTATTATTATTATAGA
>AYEL01042496.1:0-67232 GCA_000484575.1 Olivierus martensii
TGCCTCAATGAATAAATTTAATCATTTTAATACACGTATATTATTATTATTATTATTATTATTAATTGAATATAATAACATTTCAGTTCTTTAAAACATGTTTTCCCTAAGAAAATTTAATATCGGGATAATTTAACATGCAAAATTGTTTTAATAAAAATTTATTTAATATGATTGAACTATATTTCAATTTAAATTTTTAACGATTTTAAAAAAAATAAACAAAAGTAATTTTTATTATTAATATTTAATTCAAATGTATAGAAATTTTATTAATTTATTACAAATGACAGAATGTATTTTAGAATCTAAGAATCCTAATTGATATCTCAAGTCATGTCGCTTCAATTAAAAATTAGATCAAGAGCTCTTCGGGTTATTGGTGATTTGTAAATGGGAAAACAAGGTTAGGCGGGGGAGGGAAGGAGCAAAGTGTCTCAAGGGCGTCTGGTGACAACAAGACACCCTAATTATAGGGTTCGGGACGATATCCAGAAGTTAGTTTGCTATCAGTCTTACAAGTTAGTAGACTGCTACTTGGCATTTGGCAGGTCAGGCGACCGTCAGGCTGGAGTCTCGAGATGTGCGATTATCCCATTCTTTCTATTGATCATCAGATAACTGGAGACAATAATTATTCAGTGATAATAATTATAAACATAGTTATGTTTAACTGTCTAATATTAACTATTGTGGTTACGGTATTAGGATTCTTTTAATTTGTGTCAAGTATTTAAGGATTTTGAAACTCTAAAGTCAGTATCTCCAAATAGAATCCTGTGACGAATGATTTCGACATCCCTTTTATTTCTGTTAAAATTTTGAATCAGATTATTTATTCGTAGTTTAGAAATGTAAACATTAACTTTAAAAACAGTATTAAAATGATACTCAAAACATTTCATTTCAATAAAATCAGATACATATATAAATTATATTTGCCATTATATTAGTTAATTAATTTGATAACGATTTGAAATTTGGTTAAAATGATGATAAACAGAAAAGCTATTACTTATTATTGAAGTAAATAAAAACAAAACTAATATTTGAAGAGAAATTAAAATGAAGTAAAGTAAAATAATTCTGCAGATATAAACATAATTTCTTAAACCGTGTATTTTTTCAAACATAAAAAATTCTTTAGTGCTATTTAATTCTTATTTCGAATTACATATATTATTAAAATGCATGTAATTCATGTATTATTAAATTTTACAATTATTTGTTAATCGATTTACTGATAGTATTTTCTTTGTACGAGTTCTCGTAAATCGATTAATTCAAGATTACATGATAACATTCTAGTTACTTAACTCAAAATCGATTTAGTGAAGCCTATTATGAAATTGTTTTTATTTAAATAAACTAGCGGCCTTCGAGTGCCTTCCCGTTACTAAGAGCACTTGAAATCACAAATAAAAATACTGACATAATAATTATGACTGAATTTATCTTAATCTGAGGATGTGCTTCTTGATTGAAATTGCATATAAGATATTTAGTTATGTGACAAAGTACTATACGCCCATTCCATATGACAAATCTAATAGAAATATTAGGTAAGTTCAGCATGACGAAATAACCATTTTATTCATTGATATTATGTAATCAGCATTTTAAAACAACTTCTGAGAAAATATGTTTTATTTATGAAGTAAAATGGATAAATGATTGGAAATACTTATTTTCCGGAAAAGGATGGACGAATGTCTCTTATTACCGTACTCACTCAATATGACGTCATATCTTAAAATAGAAAACTATTAAACTTCTACATGTAAATTTTGTAGTTATTTATAATTCGATTACAAATACAGTATATTTCCCCGAAGTTACGCAAATCGTTTGAATTTATTAACATATAATTTTCTATGCAGTGAATCATCTAGAACTTCGTTTTAAAAATCAGTTGTATTCTTTAGATTCGTCATATCTATAATTACCTAAACTTTTGTAATATTTTTACTTATTTTGATATAATATGTTTTTTAATTTCTGTTTATAAACATTAACTATTCAGAAGTATTTCTGAAATACCATTATTTTAAAAATTTGTAGAAGAAATTAAATTTGGGCCATGTAAGTAAAATTATGTTGTTCATAAAAGAATATTAATATTTCATTTCACATAATGGAAACTGTTAATTGTTTTACATCATTGCATAGAAAGATAAATTTAAATAATGAGTATGAAGCTTCCAGTTCAAAAGCTTAACTCATCGTAAAATTAACTACTAATTAAATAAAAATCATCAATATTTAAATGATTAATTAGATGATCGCTATCTACCACGAGTTAACCATTCATATACAATACTATGAAACATTAAGGATATAATTGTGATATCCACTTAGTCAAAATTAGAGGACAAACTTTTTACTTATAACATCCAAATTAACCGAAGAAAAAGAAAGAGTTCATCATTAAAAATCAAAATAATGGTAAGTAATATTTTAAAATAAAATGCCGTAGACCGGATAGTCTTGTAGTAGTGCTGACTTACCAGCTGATGCTCTGGATTCAATTTCCGGATCCCACACCTCGAAAACTTTTTCAGGAGAGGTCTGGATCCATCTTGTTGAACCCCAGTTTTTACCTGACTTCCAATGCTACCACAGGTATAAACAGCCCGTAATGGACATTGAAATGTCCTACCGCTTAGTAATCTATGGCTGGAATGCGGCGTAAACCGACAAAGAAAGAAAAAAATGTCATAGTATAACGTTTACAACGGTTTCAATAGAACAGAAATCTGTGCGATGGAGACATCCCACGATGATGTCAACTGGAAGATGAAGAATAAAAATCGACGGGCTATGTTTAGGCCTTTGAAAAAATCAGTACATCTGGAATTCAGAATTGATTTTCATTCTTTCAGATGCCAAGAAAATGCTTTATTATCTGCCCATCTTGCTGATCTCTATATTTACAATATTGGAATTTAATACAGTATTTCTTTTTTTTTAAGCTTTTAATCTTCATTCATTTATTCATTGTAAACATTTATTTAGCGTTTATTTTAAAAAACAGATAATTTATTTAACAGTAATTTGAGTGAAAATTAATGTTCTTAAAACGTGAAGCTGCATTTTTAAAGAGAAAATTCAGATTCTTTAGGAAATGTTTCCTGAAATAATCTATTAGGATTACATAAACAGCAGTCAAAATAAAAAAGAATTTGGAAGACATTTTCGGAGGAGTTAATGTTTTAGTAAACATAGTTGTAACGAATTAAGTTCGTTGTTATTAACTGGATTAATCTAGCTACCGAAACATAGCAGTTTTAATAAAATCGATGATATACATAACTGATGTAATTAAATTAATTATAATATGCCATATTTCATATTCAGTCACTATGGTCACAAGATTGAAATTAGATATAAATATACTGTATAAGTTTCGTGTTTAAATGTATACAATTATTTCCAATATGCAATTATTTGATAGATAAATATCTCTATCAAATAATTGCATATTGGAAATAATTGCTTTATGACATTTAAAATTTAAATGTCATAAAGTAGAGATTTTCAAACATCCATTTTATCAGTTTTCTTATGGTGTATTGGTGTTTTTAGATTATAGTATTTTTTCACATACTCTATTCATAATTATGAAAAAAGATCTATTTAATTTAAATAAGAAAAAATGAGCACAATTTTAATTCGGCAGCATTGGTGAAATTTTTCAAATTATGTATATTTGAAGATTAGAAATGCTTTCATGATGAAAAAATTCCTAACGTTTTCTAACCAGAGAATTTCTAATCTTTAAAGAAAAAATTTCGTACTATAAAAAACTATACGAAAATATAATTTTCATATTTTTCCCTTAAAGTATTTGCTTTTTTAAGCACATTTGTTCATGATTAAAAACCGAAAATTCGTTTTGTGAAAAACAGTAAGGCTACGTTCACACCAAGCGCGCTTCGCTTAGCCTCGCGCGCCTAGTGTATTCTCCACCGAAATGCTATGCGTAGCGATTAAGCGAGCGATGTTCACATCGAGTGCTGTCTCTCGCGTAGAAGTATGAGGCCTACCTGTACAACAATAGAAAGAAAAAAGAAAAATAATAAAGTTTAGGACTAAAAATAATAATTTATTGTATCACTTTATATACTGTTAATCATTGTTCTTGTTTATATTAAGTGTACTAATTTCTTTTTTTCCATTTTAAAAATGTGACATAACTGTGTGAATTTTTTTATATATATATTTTATATAAAGTATGATATAAGTATTGTATTTTATTAAGATATAACATTATAAATAAAATAATAATAAAGGAAAAATTTGAGAAATCCATAACTTTTATTAATTATCTATTAATTAAGCTATGTATCTATTAATATTTATTAATCTGTTTATACATTTATGTTTTTTATAATATTTAATTTTTATAATATAGTACAAATAATTTATATAATATAATACAAATAATTTCAGAATAAAAATTCTGCATATAATTGTGCTATATTAAACCATCTGATGTAATGAAATTTAAATATGCTAGATGTTTTATTTTCTATTTTGCTAGATGTTCTCTCTACAATTTTTTATTTTGTTATATGTAATTGCATATAACAAAATAGAAAAATTGTAGAGAGACTTTGCCCAAAAATACTATTAAACATAATTTTTCATGATTTCAGCCTATTAAGCTAATTTATTTATAAATGTGTTATTTTAAACAACTCATAGATATATTTAACAAATGTAATTATAACCTTAAAATAAAACATTTCTTATACTCTCTATGTCATTCAATATCATAAAAAACAGCATCAAATTGCAGTATAGTTTAAAATATTTATTAATCAGAATAACACTAACGTTTTCGGCTATACAGCCATCATCAGGTGTATTCGAACTTAAATGTTCCAAAAAAGAATATATAGTTTCATTAAGAACATTCTACATGTTCAAACAGTAATGACGTTATTTACAGCAACAAATAAATGGTTATATTTTGGTTACGGCTATATATAAAAAAAATTTTTATATAAATAATAATAATATAATAAGATAACATTATAATTTTAGATAAACACTAATATTATTTGTACATGCAATTGTAACCAAAATATAACCATTTATTTGTTGCTGTAAATAACGTCATTACTGTTTGAACATGTAGAATGTTCTTAATGAAACTATATATTCTTTTTTGGAACATTTAAGTTCGAATACACCTGATGATGGCTGTATAGCCGAAAACGTTAGTGTTATTCTGATTAATAAATATTTTAAACTATACTGCAATTTGGTGCTGTTTTTTATGATATTGAATGACATAGAGAGTATAAGAAATGTTTTATTTTAAGGTTATAATTACATTTGTTAAATATATCTATGAGTTGTTTAAAATAACACATTTATAAATAAATTAGCTTAATAGGCTGAAATCATGAAAAATTATGTTTAATAGTATTTTTGGGCAAAGTCTCTCTACAATTTTTCTATTTTGTTATATGCAATTACATATAACAAAATAAAAAATTGTAGAGAGAACATCTAGCAAAATAGAAAATAAAACATCTAGCATATTTAAATTTCATTACATCAGATGGTTTAATATAGCACAATTATATGCAGAATTTTTATTCTGAAATTATTTGTATTATATTATATAAATTATTTGTACTATATTATAAAAATTAAATATTATAAAAAACATAAATGTATAAACAGATTAATAAATATTAATAGATACATAGCTTAATTAATAGATAATTAATAAAAGTACCTTGTAAGTAAACAAATAACAAATTTATGAAAGTCCTTGCTTTATCAAATCCTTTCACATCTTTTTGCTGTATCAAAACCTTCCATCAATGGAGTATTTAAATATTAAATTATAAAATTTGATACTTTCAATATTTCAATAATTTTTAATCTGTATTTTTAATGTTGATTTAGTACAGACCACAGAAGCTTCTCTGGTCTGTATTACAACTGAGGCAGGCTACATTGGTAGCCGAAAACGTTTTTGAAGAAACGGTGGTCTAGCGGTATGACGTTGGGACGTTAGCCCAAAGGTCCCCGGTTCGATCCCGGGCTGAGGCAGATTTTTTCTTCTTCAGGTAAATTAGTCAAAATTCCTGTTTAATTTATAATTAATAGATGGCGCCACTCGTTGGCTTAGTAATTTCTATAGTTTATCTAAATTTATTTCGGTTTAAAATTCTGTTGTGTATCTCAAGGGTTAAATTTGGCAAGTTGTTTGGATTTATTTGGATTATAATTCCCTTGAAGTTTATTGAATCTATCCAACAAAGTTTAAAATATTTCTTTGTCTCTCTATTCCATTTAACATTTATAAATTTTTAAATTTAGATAAATTTATTAATATAGTTGTTTTTTCTCTCTTACACTGCCATATAAACTTAATTAAAAACAAAAACAGCACGAAGGCAGGAACATCAATCATATATGTAAACAAAAGATCATAACTGCAAATACAATAGAAATGTTTTTGATTTATTAAAAAATCCTCCTCAACTAAAAGTTTTTCCCAGCCTGTTTTTAAATTTATTAATACTTTTCAATATTAAAAATTTTTAATTTTTATTTTATAGAGTTGCTGAACCAGAAAAATGCTCATCTACAAAAAATGTAAGCAAATTTGCATAATAAAAATTAGATAAATAGATCTTTTGAAATTATTAAAAAATAAATAAGAACTTTAAAGCCATCCTGTTACACACACAAAAATGCACACAAAAAACAAAGCACTAAACAGGATAAATACTTTATTGACAGAAACGTTTTCAACCTTATCAGTAGGTCAACCTCAACTGCATTGAATATACAGAATGGAGAGAAGAAACCCCTACAAAAATAAACAACTAAAAAATGACATCATAAGAGACGACGTATAAACCACTTATACATTACTATTACAAATTCCACTGCTACAAACAATAATAATAAAAAATACTAATAATAATAATATTAATGTTACAACATAATAAAGTAAAAATCAAAAGTGATATTAATAAAAATACAACAGTAAAAACATGCGGATGGGGAATGTATGACGTCATCAAACGTTATATAAACACTAATACATTAATACTACAAATTCCACTGCTACAAAACAATAAAAATAAAAAATACTAATACTAATATTAATGTTATAACATAATAAAGTAAAAATCAGAAGTGATATTAATAAAAATACAACAGTAAAGACACGCGGACAGGGAATGCATGACGTCATCAATTTCGTCCAACTATTTAGATGAGCAGCACTAACAACAAACGGTGACAATGGCAGTGTATTTCCAATTATAATCCACACCATCAGTGGCGTAACTAGAGTCATGTGGGCCCTGGTGCAGAATGAAAAATGTGCCCCCCGGGAAAATTTTATTTTGTTTACAGCTAAAACAATAGTATCTTTACTAATAAATCTAAGAATAAAAATCCATTTTTATTAAACTTACTTACCTAAAATAATTTTTTTTCGCTTTTGCCTCCGCAAAACGATCGATAATTTTTTTTCTGTTAATTTTCTTTGTTCGATCTTATTTACCTAAAATAATTTTTTTTCACTTTTGCCTCCGCAAAACGATCGATAATTTTTTTTCTGTTAATTTTCTTTGTTCGATCTTGTTCGATTGACAGAACTGCCAAGCCAGATAACCGTTGTTGCGACATTGTACTTCTTAAATAGTTTTTAATTAATTTTAAAATCAAAAAGGATCTTTCAGCACTGGCAACAGTCACAGGAATTGTTAAAAATAAAATGCAAGTTGTATATATATCAGGAAACGTAGATGACAATGCTGGGTACTTTATGATTAATAAATAAGCAAGTTCACTTATATATGTAATTTTCTTAATTTCTGAATCCATACTTCTTTGGAATGATATTAATTGATGAGAAAATGAGTCAGAAATATTATCAGAGTATTCCAACATTACTTCACAGAGATACTTCTTTGAAATATAATTTCTTCCGAAAATGTGCATAAATTTGATGGAATAAGAACTCATCAGAGTATTCCAACATCAATTTCATACTTCTTTGAAATATAATTTCTTCCGAAAATGTGCATAAATTTGATGGAATAAGAACACAAAAAAAATTAAATTTTCCGTACTACTAAATCTGCTTTTCAGCTGAGAGATTATGATGTCTATTGTATTATAGAAAACGGAATATTTAAAATTTAGTTCAGGATCAGATATTCATTCATCTGTACAAAGTTCATCAGAGTGGTGTTTAACTGTGCTTATTCTTTTCAATGTAAACTTTATTTCTGCTCCCCAGCTGTTAGCCATTTTTGGATAACTAAATTTTTTAAATCGTCATATTTATTTCGAAGTTCCGACACATTTTCATAATAATGTTTTAATAGTATTCTTGTCATATTAAGATCCAATTTTGGATTTTGAAGTTATTTTGAAACATTATCAACGGATTCTAAAATTCTGCTTTCCAAAACAATTAGGAATATTGTTTCAAACATCTGTAAATGTTTTAATAATAATCTTGCTTCATTAACTTCAGAACTGTTGCTTTTTAATATTATTATTTTTGAAAGAGCTTTCATAATATCGACATATTTGTATTTGATTGCTAATAAGCAATCATTTCTGGACGACCAACATGTTGGACATAATCATTTTAGAGTAGTTTTTGTTTCCCCCATTTCAGATAAAATTTTCTGTTTTGAAACTATATCCAAAAAATATATACAATTGTTCTAAAAAGTTAAAAAAAGATTCAATAGTAGCAACATTTTTTACAGAGTCATTTAGTACCAAATTCAAATTATGATTTGACAATGAACATATTTTGCAAGAGGATATTTTTTCAAAATCTGTACTTTAACTCCATTGTAAATACCAGACATATTAGCTGCACCATCATATTCTTGTCCACGGAGCTTTGACAAATTGAATCCTCTGTTCTCAAGACTTTTAATTATTAAATCGACTAAGTCTTCTGATCTTTGATCAATAACTTCCATAAAACCTAAAAATGCCTCTTTTACTTCAATACTCTCAGGTTTTTCTTCATCTGAAGTTTTTATTTGTGTATATCTAACGGTTAAACTTAATTGATCCACTTTTGATATTTCCTGAGTTGTATACGCAATGATGGAGAAAAATGCAGCATTTTCTATTTCGGAAAATATATTTTTTTGAACTGAATCAGATAAGATTTGAATCAGTTCATTTTGTATTTTGGGATTTAGATATTTAATAGTCTTTTTAGGTTTTCTTAATAATTCTTGTAGAACTGGATCATAAATACTTAGTAAATCAATAAGAGATAAAAAGTTTCAAGAATAATCTTTTTCTATAGTAACGGTATCTTCTTGGTGTCCCCTGAAAAGTAAATTGCACATTGCAAGAGTTAATGTTATATTTATTATTCTTTCTAAAATTTGTCTCCAAAAATTTGATTCATTTCTGATTTGGATTTCAAGATCAGCTCCTAAATATCCATGTAATTGCCATTGTTCATAGATAATACATGACTGTAAATGAGTTGTTGAATTTTTATACATTTCAATACTTCTTGTTATATGGTGCCAATCAGAATAGCCATCCATCCAAACATTTTGAGAAATATTATTATTAAATAACCAACAAGGTTCACAATAACATTTATTTAATATAGGAGGATAGCATAACCACTGCCATTTAATTTTCATGTCTGATTTATTTCGTTTTTCGTAAAAAAATAGCATTGAATCCACGATTCTTATTTACTCCATTTTGATCTTTCGGAAATGAAATATATGGTTGACAAGGCCCAAATTTTAAAATAAAGTTCTTTTGTTCAATATTTAAATTTGATGGAAAGTTTGCTTTGTCTGTAGGATATTCTTTTCCTAAAAATTTACTAATATTCTCAGAATTTACCTGAGCACATTCTTCCTGTTCTATATTCGCTTCTTTAATATTTTGCGAAAATTCATCTGCAGCTAACTTCTCAGATGTCAAAAATGTTGTTTGAAGACTGTAGTTGGTATCATTGATGTCAGTTGATATTGAAGTGGAAGTATTGGCTTCTGATTTACAATTATCACTTGATTTTATAAAAAATGACGTTAATATTGGCAGTTTTTTAAATTTTTCTTCATTTTCTGCACGTATTTTTCTTTTTGCACTGCCACTTAAACTTTTTTTATCTATGGATAATTATTTGTAAAGTAATTAATTAATAATAATTTATATCGCACATATGACAATTTTTTCCTAACTTTATCTATCCTATCTCGATTGTTTCTTTGTGGAAAATCAGCCCTATTAATATTTTTCATTCACAATGAAAAGAAAGCTAAAATACAAATAATAACAGATGTATAAAGTTGATACATTCATTATTAAATGGAAATCGCTTACCTTTAGATATTTGGTAAAAACATATACTTTATACTTTTTAGGAATTAAAAAACAACGACATGCAGCAACGGATAACTATTTTAAAGTAATGCAAGTGAACGATATTTATTATATATCTATCATTAAAATAGTTAACTTCTGCTCCTTCAAAATAATTTCAGATATATTTAATTGTTAACTTATTCCAAACGTTGCATAATATAGAACGTCAGAAGAATGCTATCTGCAATCTGGCAAATGAGTGCCTGCTCTGTTTAAATAATAGATTGAGACAAACTTGTTTCTACTAATCTTAATGAATTATTACTTTTGCATCCTCCTCAGAACTGGGCCCCTTTCCAATTTGGGCCCTGGTGTGATGGCACCACTTGCACCATTGTAGTTACGCCACTGCATACCATCTCCAGGCCAAAGAGAGACTATGTGGATCATTAAAATTTAAAACATGCTCATATTTATTTAATTTATTTACTTAAAGCATCTCTGCCATCCTTATGTTGATATTTTCAATTCCGTTCATAATAATCTTAGTTTTATCCACTCTATATCTACATCATGTTCGTACACTCTAATTGCCAGAGTGGTGTTTAACGAACCTTTTTTTCTATCATTTTTGTGTTCTTTAATACGTGTTCTCAAGGACCTACCAGTTGATTCAATATATATTTCATTTCTTATCAAGTCCTTATTTTTTAAAGGTATTTTATAAACCCTCAATTTACTCCCTATATCAATCGTTGGTTTGTCATTACACAACTAGCTAAAAACTACATTTTTCCTTTTGGCCGAACTTGTCATTAGATACCAAGAAGAAAATGCTCTACAATCATTAAGAAAAGAGTTTAAGCTGTTTGTGCACTACGTAGATGATATTGTTATAATCACGGAAAGTGGAGGAAAAGAAAACTTGTTCAAAGATGCTTTATCTAATGACAACCTTGGTCTGAAACTTAATGTAGACCAAGTCAGTGAGAATAATGCTCACTTTTTGGACATAAATGTTGAGATTCTGAATGCTGAATATGTCACAAGTGTCTACAGAAAGCTGACACACAGGGCAATATTTATACCAAATTATTCCCATGATCCAATTAGTTATAAGCATGCAGCGTTCAGAGCATTGTTTAGAAGAGCGTTTACACACTGCTCTAGTAAATTGAAACAAAAACAGGAATTGGACTTAATTTTAAAGGAAGGTATAAGACATGGTTTCTCTTCTAGAACATTATTGAATCTATCCAACAAAGTTTAAATTTGCCTAAAACACTGAAGTTACAGAATAGAGAAAGGCATTACTTTATGAAGATAGAATATTCGATTCCAGTAAGAAATTGCAGTAGATATATTGAGAAACTTACTAATAAGAAGCTAGTTTTTAAAAGGAAAAATGTAGTTTTTAGCTTGTTGCATAATGACAAACCAATGATTGATATGGGGAGTAGATCGGGGGTTTATAAAATACCTTTACAAAATAAGGACTTGATAAGAAATGAAATATATATTGGATCAACTGGTAGGTCTTTAAGAACACATATCAAAGAACACAAAAATGATATAAAAAAAGGTTCATTAAACACCACTCTGGCGACTAGAGCGTACAAACATGATGTAGATATAGAGTGGAACAATGTCAAGATTATTATGAGCAGAATTGAAAATACCAACATAAGGATGGCAGAGATGCTTCAAGTAAATAAATTAAGTAAATATGAGCATGTTTTAAATTTTTATGATCGGCATAGCCTCTCTTTGGCCTGGAGATTGTGTGGGTTATAATTGGAAATATGCTGCTGTTGTCACTGTTTGTTGTTAGTGCTGCTCATCTAAATAGTTGGACGAAATTGATGATGTCACGCATTCCCTCTCTGTATGTTTTTACTGTTGTATTTTTATTAATATCACTTCTGATTTTTATTTTATTATGTTACGAGTATTACAGCATGAATTAAAAGTGGAAAAGTTCTTTATTATAACTGAAGAAATTTCAGCTTCATTAAGCCATCGTCAACATAATACATAAATGAATAAATATTCAAATATTATACAAATGTAAAAAACATAAAAAGAATACATTTAAAACAACGATATCATAATACTCATAATTAAACAAGAAGTGGGATGAATATGTGCAATATTTTATTATGTTGTAACGTTAATATTATTATTAGTATTTTTTATTATTATTGTTTGGTAGCAATGGAATTTGTAGTAATAATGTATGTGTTTATACGCAGTGCAATATTTTATGATGTTGTAACATTAATATTATTATTAGTATTTTTATTATTATTGTTTGGTAGCAATGGAATTTGTAGTAATAATGTATGTGTTTATACGACGTCTCTTATGACGTCATTTTTTTAGTTGTTTATTTTTGTAGGGGGTTTCTTCTCTCCGTTCTGTGTATTCATTGCAGCTAAGGTTGACCTACTGATAATGTCAAAAACGTTTCTGTTAATAAAGTATTTATTCTGTTTAGAGCTTTGTTTTTTGTGTTGGATTAATAAATAAGAACTTAGAACTTGGTTATTATTAAAAAATTTTAATTAAGTTATTTATCTTTTTTATGATTTGATGTTGACAAATTATATAGTAAACGAAATTACACATTTTTAACAAAAATTAGAGGTCAGTTTTAATAATCAGTTTCTTTTCTCAGATAATCAATCTACTAAATTCAAATTAAATGTAGTATAATACTATATATTGGGTTGTAACATAAATAATTTTGGTTGTATTAAAAACTTTTTATTCATTTAAAAAAATATAGGCTTATATTTAATCAATTATATAATCACCATTGTTATTAATGACAGTTTTCCATTTTATAAGCAAGTAATGAATGCTTTTTGAATAAAAGTTTTTGTCTTACAATACAAAAAGTCTTGAATGAAAGAAATTGACTACTTCATTGTTGTTGAATTTTTCCCCATTTAATGCATTTTGTAATGATCTAAACAGGTGGTAATTGGATGGCACAAGATCCAAAGAATATGTTGGATGTGGTAGTACTGATGATTCTAGCTCTGAAAGTTTCTCCTGAATGACTTTAGTCTAAAGTCATTCAGGAAAAACTTTACTGAATAATGAGGGTGATGATATTTTTCAAAATGTGCAGAAAAATCATTATATAGTGAAACCTGTTAAAGTGACCACTCTTTGGGAAAGACCTGATTTGTCACTTTTCACAAGTGGTCGCTGTACAGGATAGTAACCTCCCTTCATCCAAAAGAAAAGATTAATCTAAACTGCAAATTTATATTAATTAAAATCATCAACTTGCAGTCAAGCAATAATAATGACATATAGCACATATCACCTTCTGATGAACAAAATCTTATAACAAACATATATTGTATTACAATTAATACTAATCTGTATGTATGCATTTAACATAGTCAAACTTAAATTAAAATGCTGTATAAAGATACATATACAGTAGTATTATAACATTTACTTTTTAATATACTAGTTTAATAGATTAATTATCATAGCAGAAAAATTCTAATGAAATACTAATCCTTAGAATTTTATCTAATGACAAAAATTCTAAGGAAAATACAGTAATTCTTCCATGAAATTAATCTTTGTGATCATTTTAGCATGTTAAAATTTCTTAAAACTAACTAAGTGAGTGGTCAATATATACATTAGACAGGTGGTCAATATACGGAACAAAAATAGTATTACATCCTATGGGAAACAAACCAGCTTTTGAAATTTTATCACTTTAGCCAAGTGGTCACTGTACCAAGCTGGTCATTTTAACAGTTTCACTAAATTATATTCAGGACTGGATTAAGACCCTTTCAGGCCCATAGACATAAAAATTTTTAAAACAAATTATAAAATTGTTCAATAATTTTTAATATGCTTTTGGGACCCTTTAGACTTAAGTTGTTCAGGAGAAAATTTAATTTTGGAGCTTGAATGGTCAGTATTACCACATCCAGTATACTCTTCAGACCTTGTGCCATTCTATTATCATCTGTTTAGATCATTATAAAATGCATTAAATGGGAAAAAATTCAATAACAATGAAGAAGTCAATTCTTTCTTTCAAGACTTTTTTCTATTGAAAGGAAAAAACTTTAATTCAGAAGGAATTTATTAATTGTCTATAAAATGGAAAAATGTCATTAATAACAAAAGTAATTATATAATTGTTTAAATATAAGCCTATTTTTTAACAAATAAAATTTTTTTTAATACAACAGAAATTATTTATGTTACAACCCAATATAATAAATTTACAGTATTTCTGTTTACAGTAATTTAATTATTCATAAAATGACATAAAATTAATTTGGTGCAAGCTAACTTTCTTCTTTAAACCATAGAAAAATATAATTTTCTAGTGTTTTCAAATTTGTTATATATTTTATTACATTCATGAATTATATTGCAGTATTCTAAAGCTTATATTCAGGGCTTGACAAATTTCAAAAAGTTGAGTAGACAATTGGTTACCACTGCAAATTTCATGGTATCGAATTCTTTGTTAACTAATTTTTAACTCGCGACGCGAATTTAAGTCTAACTTGTAAGAGACAAAAAGAAGCAACTGATGATGATAAATTGAATACTGAATTACAAAACTAGTCACAAAAAATTGATTTTTTTTAAATTTAATGGGATATTCTTTTTATACAAAGCATGTAAAACCAAAGATTTCAAAAATGAAACTAATAATTATACATAAATGCAAATTTTTTTTTTTTTTTCAAAATTTCTAAATCTGGGAACGGATTAATTTATTTCCCATAAGATAAAATGGAAAACTGTGTTTCAAGATACAATTTTACGAATTAAGTTCGTAAGTCGAGGTACCACTATTATTATTTACTTTTATAAAATTGTATAAGTTAATTATAATTATGCAATTCAGGATTGCATAACTTGGAGAGTATATGTATATGAATTTAATATATATTTTAAATTAAAATAAAATAGGATTCATATCTTCCTGAAATAATAATAATAAAAAACTAATCACTAACTATTTCATTCAGGAAAAATTTTGTTATAAAAATATATAATTAAATTATAAAAATAAAATTTTGTTACAAGAAAACAAGTTAATACAAAAATTGATTGAGACTTTACAAAGTTTAACAAGTGTTTATTAAATAAAATATTATCAATATGTACATTTTTTTTATTTTCCCCTTTTTTGTTTAAAACAATCTTTGGATAGATGTGCAAATTTTCTTATTCAGTAGCTTTTCATTGAAACTATAGAAAATATTGAAATATTACATGTGCATTTTCAAAACAACCTGTGTTAAATATCTTCAATGCTTTTGTGCACATAATTACATATAAATATATATAGAAATAAAAAAAAAATTCAATATTTTATCATTTAATTTGAAATAACAATTCAGCAAACTGAAGAATTTATATAAAAAATAAAGATTAATCAAGGAATATTAATCTGTTAAATAAAATCAAATGGCACATTATATATATTTATATATGAAATATACAATCCTAATTATTCTAAATACTTTAAGGTACACACATTTAATTATTTATCACTTAAACAAATACACAATAATAACATGCTACATATAACAAAACATGCTATTTACAAAAGAAACATTGTTGTCTATTCTAATTTCAATTAATTTTCTTTATTTACATTTTAGAAAAAATAAAATATTAAACAAATTGATCAAAATTCATATTTGAACAATTAAAAGAAATAATTAAAAAGAAAAAAATTTATAGGAACCCCAATATGTCACATTTTATTTCAAATTCAACAACTAAATATTGATTCACAGATCATGATATTAAAACTTTGTTGTTTGACAATCTTCATCATCTTCATACATGCTGAAAATAGAACTGTTTCGGCAAGAACTATTAAATGATGGTAACTTTAATTCATCTTCCACAAAACCTTTATTAGTAAATGCATTTATTTCCATAGAGCAATTGAATTCTTTCAGTTTATCATACACTATATTATTATAAGCAGAAGGTAACATTCTGTCAACAGTCTCTATTTCTAATGGCACATCATCAGGTAAAATTTCATCTGTCTGTTGTCTAGCAAAACTGACAAACACCTAAAAAAAAAAAAAAAAAAAACTCTTATAAAGGTTTTGAAAAAAAAAAACTTTAATATGTAACAAACTGTATTTACTTGATCTAATGTGGTTTGACTAACAGAAACATCAAGTATGCCTAATTGACTGCTATGCTTTTCTAAATTTCCAAATATTGTAGATAATGGAGTATTTTTTGATGGCAAACTAAATTCAACCATATTACAATGATGAGCCTAATTAAATAAAATAAATTAGTAATTTTATAACATGAAATATTATGTAAAAATGTTTATCATCTTACCCTGAGAACTGCAGATGGAAAATTTGAATGGATAAAGCTGACAATCATACCCCAATCAGTAATACCGTCTGCAACACGTATACTAATGGTATATCCTGTTCCAAATCTATTAAATAAAATCAATTATTTTAATAACAAAAATATAAAACTTTTATTGATAATAAATTCACCTATTTTTAACAAAAAAGTTGATTTTTCAAGTCAATATGTTATCATTCATGTATGATAAAAAGATTTAAAAACATTTACCTGTTATTTCTATATTATTATATAAAAAGATGAAAATTGTCTGAAATTTTATAAAATTTTTAGTCAATTATTATCTTTTTATATAATCATATAGAAAGCTCATAATTAATAAGTATATAGCTGAGTTAATGTTTTATGATACATATTGTTTAATTTACTGCTTATACTCTTCAAACTTATAACTGACCAAAAGCACTCCTTGCAGTTGAGATTATTCTTAAATTTTTATTAAGTACCTAACATTTTTGGTAATTTATACCATCTTCAGGCTATATAGAGATTCGAACAACTTTAAACTTTTAACCACTTATACATAAAACAACAAAACATTTGCTATGATTACTTATTCCTAAGCAACATAACCATTAAAATAAGACAAAATCAATTACATAGTAATAAATATAACTAAAATTAAATTTATAACGTTAGCTACTTAATAAAAATTTAAGAATAATCTCAACTGTGAGGAGTGCTTTGGTCAGTTAAAAGTTATATGTTTTATGATAATTTATTAAAAGTTTATTCTATCACAAATTTATATTATATTCATTCTTGCCAAAATTAATTTTTGGTTCATGTAAAATAAATCGCAAGAATTCTAACTTATATTTTTTTCATAAGCATATCCTCCTTTGCCTTTAAAAATGTATAGTAGTTGTCAATTTCATGAGTTTTTATGAGTCAAGGTTAACTTATTTCTGGAGTGTGCTCATAAAGCAGGTATTTCTTTCCTATAGATATAATGTTAAAACAGAAGTTATGTTTACTTAATAATAAATATATATTTTTCATATTAAGTAAATAAACAGACAATTCTCGTTATTTGCAGTAGTTGAGTTCTGTAAATTCTTTGCGAATACTGAACCATTGTGCCTATAGGAAATATAGAGTTAGGTTCCTGCAAACCTTTCGTCCCAACATTTTCATCCTTGGTTTATGTGTTTTTTTCTGTTTAAAGATGTCTTATTTAATGTGTATTACATTACTTGCAAATAATTACAGTATATGCAGTGTATAGTACTATATATATAGCAGGGATGGGCAATTATTTTCTGCCGAGGGCCGGATTAACAATCTTCAGGATGAAACGGGCCATATAAAAATTGAAAAATACCTAGTGGCTGAATTTAACCTTATGACACCATTATGTAATTATGTAATGAAATTATTGTGATAGCATTTGCTAATCTATTAATAATTAATAATCTTATTTTGACATAACATGACATAAATGATGATAAAATCAAATTAAAGCAAGATTGATTCTTGCACAAACATATTCCTCTCACTATCATACGGGACAAGAATAATGGTGGCACCAATTTATCTGCACACGTTCTTGTCAATATCGCTATTGTGTGTAGCCACTTTTGTGATACTTACAGAAAGAATATATTTGTGTATTATTATTATTTTTAAAATATACTTTTCTTGTGTTATTTTCTTAGTTTTTGTATAAAGAATTCAAAAGATCTGGAGAAACTATTTTTTTTCATTAGAAACACAGAAAGTTCGCATCCTTAGAAACTATTTTTTCATTAGAAACATTAGAAAATAATTGTCCTATCGTAGAAACTATTTTTTTCATTAGAAACATTAGAAAATAATTTGTCCTTTAAAAAATTCAGATAATTTTCTTTAAAAAAACATACAGGTAGGTCTCGATTAGTGCGAATAATCAGTTCCACAAATTTCTCGCACTATTCGAAGTAGTAACTATATGTAAAATATGGTAATTGGTTCTCGATTTGTAAGATTCTGGCCATTAGCCAACCTCACGAAGTATAACCACAATACTAACTGTTTCAGAAATATTTATTTTCATATTTTACATCGTTGTTCATCATCTAAACTAATAATTTACCAGGAATTGCATCTCATACCCTCATCAAACCAATCGCCAAATCAAAACCAATTTTTAATCAATCAAAAATCTTTACGATAATAAAGCTGAATAATAGTAATGCTAAATAGCTAACGGCAAAAAAGTCCGTCTTTCTGGTGTTTCACTCCTTCAAAGCCAAGTGACTGTTTTTGGACTGCTCCTTGTCCAGTTTTACTAACTGAAAATTAACATTAAATTGTTAATTGATATCATAAAAGGGGTCAGACCTTTATTAGTAAGACTGGTCTATGCTTACAACTTGCATTAATTGAATATTTGCTCACACTAAGTGAAAAACGGAATCATTTTTATAAGTCATACTAATTGAATATCGCATTATTCGAACTCGCACTAATCGAGGCCTACCTGTATTTTATCAAACTGGTCGATTTTAACAACCTATTACATCAGAATGTCACAAAATATTAGATACCTATGTAATTAATTTTGTAAAAACAAATTTACAACTTAATGTGAATGATGAAATTTACTATGACTGTACTTACTATATTTGTGGTTAATTATATCATCAAAAATTGGAGTAACTCGGTAGTGTACGTGTGTACTAGAGAGAGGATTCATTATTTTACACTACAGAGTATCCATTATTTTATTTTTTCTTCTCAAGTAGATTTTACAAATATGGGCCTTGAAACTATAATGTATTCTAGTTTATGCGGTGGGCCATATAAGATGCCTTCGTGGGCCGGATCCGGCCCGCGGTTGGCCTTTTGCACACCCGATATATAGTATTATAATTATAGTAATATTTATTTAATTTTTTAAAATACTAACTACATAATAAATAAAATCTTATTTTTGATGAATAGTTGTTTGATGTTGCAAGGTATCTGATGTGGTAGTTAACACATTGTCTTTCTGAACTGCGTCAGTCTTGTCTGCATTGCTTTTTTTGCTTCAGATCTAAAATCTTGGCATAAGGAGCAAATGCGCAGGAAGTTAGGCACCTAAATTTGAGGCTGCATTCACGCACCGGGTCACATTCTTCTGTGGGATCTAAGGATGATATGAACAAGCTTTTGACCTACCTGCCGTCTGTGGAGTGAGCAAGGATAGATAATGACTTTTCCGGAAAACCGATTCAGAGAATACATTTGATAAAAAACAACTTCCTTTATTAGAGAGAGAGAGAGAGAGAGAATACATTAGTAACAGTATTTTTGCCACTCAGTGGGAGTCCGCGAATAAGCGCGAAAGCTCTGCAAAAATCAATTTTGTGGATACAAATAAGTTTTCGTGAATATTCGAATATGCGAATACAGAATCTGAGAATAACAAGAATTGACTGTACTTATTATTATTACATAATATTAACAGTGGCAGATTTTGCACTTGAGAGGCCCCAGGCACAATTCAATTTTGAGGCCCCTCTCTAAATATTTTCACTACCCCTACACCTTACAGTGTGCATTCTACGTGCAAGTTTTTTACTCTGGTAGGCACTATACCAATGGTCCAAAAAAAAGTTGAGACATAGAGAAATAACATTGAAAATTAACCAATATAAAATTACAACTGCCTGGCTGTATTTAAAAGGTTGCTGATGTTCAGATTGTATCAATTATGAAAAATAAAACTTATTGGTAGAAGAATTATTAAATTTCAATAGGTAAAAGGTTAAAAACAAAAAAAAATTAGTAATCCATGGATATAAAAAATAATTTATTTTTAAATTTACTACTGATTTGGATTTCAAAATCTAGTAATCTACAAATAATAAAAACTTATTTGTAAATTATTATAATAGATTTTACTATTGTTTGGTAAATAATGGAGGACATTTTGAACATTTGTTATAATTAATTTCATTCCAAGTATTCAATTTCATCTTTTGGGTTTTCTGGGAATGAGCTGATTGATAATAGTCCAGTCATCAAAGACAAATTTTTATCAAAAGCTCTTACAAAAAAATTATAAGTATTTCTTGTTGGGACAAAAAATTCGTTTCTTGATCTGTGGTACTGGTACCCACGTATTTATACACGGAGCCTCATTAATATTACTGTTAGATAACTTGCAGATTGATTACATAAATGTTATTCCACTATTATTATGTAATTACTGTCCAACCAGCTTAGCCGCGACCATCGACGCAAGTACGTGTGCGCTAACTGAATGAATCCAGTGACAAAATAGGGATGACAGCTTTGCACATGGATGTTTTCAAACACAAGATAACTGAAGTTGAATGGAAGTTTATTGTAAAGTCGAATGCTAAATGATTAGTTTCGACGTTGGAAATAGTATATTTAACAGAACTTAATATAATATTAATTCAATATTCCTACCTGTCATTATACCAACTGCCACTCCCCTTTCGCATTTGGATTCATCCACCTTAACTAATCATGGCTTTCGTGGACAGACAATACATATACTTACTTGATAACAAAACAAATGTACTATACTTCTACACTAATTAAAACACAAAATTAAATTACACCATTATTTTCTGTCAAACAGTATCAGCATGTATACTAGGATGCTTTATTCTGTTAAAAGTTTTATTCCATCAAACATGTTTGTACTGGTTCTTGAATGCGTTTGTGAATGCACATGCTTTTAATCATGTAGTAGTTTGTGATCTGTACATCATTGTCTGTGGAACAGTCAGTGCATATGGTTTAATATATGACTGCTAGCATTACCTCCTTCATCATATGTTTTGTATGCTAGCATTACCTGCTAGCATACAAAACATATGATGAAGGAACCATATCATGGTTTGATACTCAATTTGTCCAATATTACACCTTCTACTATCACATTTCTAACTCTGGTTAAATAGGACATGTCAAAACAAAAAAAGGCAAGCATATTAGTAAGACAGTAACATATTGTTTACAATTACAGATCTATAGCATACATACAACATTGTGAGGGTAAGAACTTTTTGGCCTCCCCTCATACATATATTATATATATACAATAGAACCTCAATATCTTGAATCTCACGGGAACAAAAAAAATTCAATATAAAGAGTTTTTGAGATATCAAGGTTCAATTTTAAATAAAGATATTTATGTCAATAATACATACTGTAGTTTAGTGATGGGCAAACTATGGTCCCCAGACCACATGCGGTCTGCCACGATGATTTGTGAAGCCCACAGTCTGTGCACAAGTGTAAGATTTTTTAAAAATTTCACCACAAAAATGTTAAATTACATAAACAAGCAACATAATTATTTAATTAAATTTAGATTTTGTACACTAAAATGCCCCTTTAAAAAAATCTGGTGTGCGCTCACTCAACTTTTCGATATTTTTGAATATATAACCTATTGGGGCAATGGATTTTTAGGCAATGATAGTGGTAGGAAGTGGTTGTGAAAATTCGTTGAAAACAAAGTTGGTTTTTGGTATGATCACAGTATTTTCCTATATTATGAATACCTCATGTATCAGAAAGTGAAAACATATTTTTTACATGCAGCCCGCTAGAGACCTTACAGAATTTCATGTGGCCCATGATCAGAAAAGTTTGCCCACCACTACTGTAGTTATTAATACTGTATAAGACACTTTCTTCCCATGAAAATTAGCGTCTAAATACTCCTGCACCTTATAAACCAAAGGTTGAAAATATCACTGAACAACCATGGTCATATTGACAAAAACCTATCAACAAATTAGAAGTGAAACTTAGAAAACAAAACTACTATATGGCATGGTCAGTATTCCAAGCATGCACAAAAAGTTCCTGTTCTGGTTATCGATAGCACATTTATGTTTTTTGGTTAAATGCTTTGTTTAGACTCTGAAAGAGAGGGAAAATGCATAAGTATTTTTAATTTCGCTAGCACAAAAAATTATAAACTAATTCAAGATAGCAAGGGTTTTGAAGAAAATACTTTGAGATAACTATTGAAATTATATTGGTTAAATGCCGAAAGTGCAGGGAAAAAATTTTTTTCACATATCAAGGGTTTCGATATAGAGAGGTTCGAGATAACAAGGTTACACTGTATATGTATATATGTACACACTTATACACACACATGTTAAAAAAGGAAGATTATCTTTTATTATAATATTGTATATTAAAAATTAGAGTTATTAAATATAAAAACAACAAAACTAACTTGTATTTTAGATATTGAGGTGATCCAAGACATTGTAATCTTCCATTCACCATAATTGCTAATCTTGAACATAGAATATCACATTCTTCCATACTAAAATTTAGTTCATAACTTTAGTACTTTAGTTTTTTGCTAAATTATTTAATACAGTAGTATATATAAATAAAAATCAATAACCTGTGAGAAGTGAGTACTACTGATCTTTGATCTTTAATAGCTTGTTGAACATTACTCCAAACTAAGCGTCGAGTTACAGGATCCATACCTGTTGTGGGTTCATCCTATATTCAAAAGTAATAATCAAATAAATTCAATATTCTAAGATCAAATAATATTTATATATTTTATTGGTAAATTTAACAGATTATTTTATCAATAAGTTTATACTTACCAATAAAATGATTTGTGGGTTTCCAAGCATTGAAATAGCTGTGCAAACTTTTCTTTTAGTTCCTCTACTTAAAGTGCCAACTTTACGATCAGCATACATTTTAAGATGAAATTTTGATAAAGCACGGTAGATTACCTAAAATAAATAGAAAAAATTATTTTTATATATAGCATTTATACAATGTTAACTTTTGTAATATTTTTTAACTAACTTCTTTTATTTCATGATTTGGAATACCCCTCAGTTTGGCGTAAACAGAAAGATGCTGTTCAGGAGTTAATAAATCATCTAATGCATCTGCTTGTGGGCAGTATCCTAATAATTGACTACTTGTAGAGAGGACTTTAGAAACACTGAAAAAATATTTCAGATATAGTTTAAATTTTATTAAAAGTATAGATTCAAAACTAATAATAAAATAATATTTCTTATATTTTTAAAAAGAAATTTAAGATTGAAAAAAAGTTAATATTACCTCATGTTTTTAACATACACATTTCCCAAAGATGGTCTCAACTGACCCGTTAAAATGCGGAAAAGGGTAGTTTTACCAGCTCCGTTAACACCTAATAAACCAAAACACTAAAAGGAAAAATTAAAATGCTTGAAAATTTATAATTAAAAATTCAACTGAATTATGAATTAACATATAAACAAATAATATAAAATGTTCTATTTATCAGAAATAATAAATAGTAAAAGTGACAAGATTTAACATACCTCTCCTTTTGGAATAGATAAGCTAAGATTGTCTACAGCACAGTTTTGACCTGCCATACTTCTGAACATCTAGATTAGGGAAAGCAAAATCAATATTTTATTCATAATATAGTTTTTGTTATAATAATTTTATAAACTACATAATTTATGTACACTCAAATTAATGATAAAATAATTTGATTTTGAATTTTGATTTCAATAAAATTAAAATTTTTACTGTAAAAAGAATTAATACAGAACTTAATTCTTAATTACTAACATTATATTTGAGAGATGTAATGTTATATTTGGATCTTTTCTCTCTTTCAAACCAAATCAAAAATTCAAACTAAGCATTTGCAAGAATATGGATTTAATAAAGGCTAAAAATATTTTAACTAAATATCAAATACTTAAAACAATTTATCATCTCTGCCTTGTTTTAGAGGGAGAAAAAATAAACAGCAATTGTAATCTCAAAAAAAATTTTCAGGGAGGGACTGAGAATATAAGATATGCTTTTAACAATATTTTATTATTTGATCAATGTAAAAATTCTATCCTTCTAGATTTAAAAAAGAAATATTTAATATTTTCTATAAAATTTGGAGGACAAAAAACTTAATCATCATTTGTTAGTGCTTTCAAAATATGCAGATTATGCATATATCTAACCTTTAGTGCTTTCCCTGCCCAAGTGAGCTGAAATTATATTATTATTTTAGTAGAGTATGGAAATTATGGAGCAGCGTAATAAAGAGGTTACATTAATATAATAAATTTAGTTTATTTCCTATTAAAAGAATAAAAATATGCATTTTTTTACTTCAGTTTTAGTTATTGGTAATCAGAATATTTCATAAAATCTCCATCAATATGGAGCACACAACATTAGTGTGCAATGTGGAGAGACAAATATTAGTGCTTATATTATAAAACTCATAATTTAGCATTTAAAACAATCCTGGCAGTCATAAAGCACAGGTAATTTGATCCGAATATTGAATTAAAAATACTTAAAAATGATTAAAATTAACAGTTGTAATAAATATAATATATCCTTCTTAACATATTTTTGCTATAATGTACAATCAATTTTATTATCCATCCCCATCATAAAGTACCAATGTTGCATCTACAATTTCTACTATTTCAAAACTAATACAACGCAATGAGATCTAAAATAGAGCAATACAGTACAGAATATATTGTACTATAAGTTGAGGTAATCCTCAACTTATGACCACCTTGTATTTGATGGTGTATTTTCTAACCTTCTTTGAAATATGGATACATCTTATAACTGATGACAAAGCAAAGTTTTTATTTCTTTAACTTGATGGAACAAATCATTGCTCTTTCACTTGAAAATAACCAGGATTTTTCCAGTAGAAATCATTATTCAATATATTACAAGACATCCAAACAACAAGATGAAAGATAAAAAATTAAAATCAAAACATACTGGCTCATCTACATATCTATAAGTAATAATGAATAAAAATTTTTTAAATAATTTCTTTATTATTACAATTCCAGAAAATAATATGAATTTTTTTAATTTTCTTTTCCAAATCTTAAGAGAAAAATATAGAGAATTATATTTTACAACTAAATATAGTAATTATTTTGATAATTTATAAAATTGTGCATTCAAACAGAAATTTGTGTGACAATTCAGATCAAATTTGTGATTATTTCAATGTTTAATGCTACAATAAAAACAAATATAGTAAGAATAAGGGGCTCATTTTACTGTATATACTGCAAAATTTGAATTTTAATTTGATTCTACTTTTGATTGCAATGTATGTTAAATTTAATAAAGAAATGAATCCAGGACATTCATAAAGTTTTCAGAGATGGTATCTAAGATACATCATCAATATTTAATATCATATTTCATATAAATTTAAAAGTTTACAACCAATTAAAATAAAATTATTCAATGTTTTTTTAGAAATCAAGTTTGCTCTGCTGCCATGTCAATTAGTCAGACGGTAACAGGAATTTTATGCTCTGATAACTTTATCTGGATTAAAGGAGGTGCCAGATTATCAGTGTCTGGAAAAATTGAGGTTCAATCTGTATTTATCATATTTCTATTGTTTAAAAAATTTTAATAGAAGGAAAAAATTATTTCATTTTAAATAAAGTTAAATATATTTTTATAATAAAAAGCGTTACTATATTTCCTTTTCTAATTTTATATTTATAAATTAGAAAAATGAATATAGTATTATAGTTTACTTTTTTACAAAGTAAGTTACCCGTGATTATCGATCGGCAAAGGATATAAAATGGCGCGGAATAACCTACTCTAAAAACAAAAAAAATACCTATTTCTAGATCTGTTTCGAACTTGGATAGTCGTGACAGTAGACAGAGGCTTTAACTATACTGCTATCAGCCGCTATCGGTTATTCGTTAATTTAGGCTTTAAGTTAACGATGCTGCTGTTAACAACTATCGCTTATTCTTGTCAGGAGAAAGCACGTGACAAGCACATCTCACGCGTATACCTGCCTCCCTATTTTCATTCAGAAGGGACAAATCCATTCTGATCTACCTTGATTCTCGGTACAAGTACCTGATTATGCAACCGATCAACATCCGGTAAGCTTAGCTCCTACGAAGCAGGTGAAAACCTTTCTGCATTAGACTGTACAAATACAGTAGTAGTATTTACTACAGTAAAGCCTGGATTCCACATCACCAGAAACTGCAAACAGACAACAGAAACAGAACAACTTGCTGTTGTCGGTCTTCTGCTCTACTTTGTTTCCACTACAGAGAAATTCGAAACAGTTTTGTAGAGTAGCACATTCCGCGCCATTTTACATCCTTTGCCGATCGATAATCACGGATAACTTTGTGAAAAGTAAACCATAATACTATATTTCCTTTTCTAATTTTATATTTATAAATTAGAAAAATGAATATAGTATTATGGTTTACTTTTTACCAAGTAAGTTACCCGTGATTATCGATCGGCAAAGGATATAAAATGGCGCGGAATAACCTACTCTATAAATCTAGGGAATCAAGTTTTGTAGAGTCCCTAGATTTATAGAGTAGCGCACCATCCGCCATTTTAGATCCTTTTTCGATCGATAATCACTGCTAACTTTGTGAAAACTAAACCACAATACTATATTTCTTTTTCTAATTTTGTATTTATAAATTGAAAAAGAAATAAAGTATTATGGTTTACTTTTCACAAAGGTATCCGTAATTATCGATCAGCAAAGGATCTAAACTGTCGTAGGGTCAGATTATCGATCAGCAAAAATCTTTTTATTAATGTTGAAATTAAAACAAAGACGAAAGACATCCTAGATTACGGAAAAGAAATATCTTTCAAAATAGAGAGAAATACGGTTTCCATACTCGACTACAGTAGTTCGAACGTTTCGGTCTCAAGACTAAAAATATTATTTTGAATAAGTTGATCAACATATCTATTGTTTCTGCCATTTTGATTTTTAAGATTTCAGATCATGACATCAAACAAACGTCATTCCAAGCGAGACACGTGATTGGATAAAAATACAACAGCAAGCGCTGCAGAAATTTAAAAGTTGAAATTTTGTCTGTTCTACTTTAATGCAAACGATTTGCCGAACAGTACGTTATAAACAGGAAGTAACATCACATTTGGGCGTCTGTTGTCTGTTTCTGCAATACGTTCTGGTGATGTGGAATCCAAGTTTAATTCTCAACCTACAGCCATATGATTTCGTAAGGGGTTCTATCATATTTCTAAACGCCATTTGAATAAATAAGACATTAGGGAACCAAAGAATTTTTGAGGGACCATATCAAATTAACAGCTAGGTGTACGATTACTTTATCATACTCTTCACATTTCATTGTTTCTTTGAATTTCAACATCATAAATATTGAAAATTACAATGGTTTGCTTGATATTTATTATCTATTTACTAGCAGACCCGTGCCCGGCGTTGCTCAGGCAGTTCATGGCATTGTACTTAAGTTTCTCTTTCTCTTAAATTATAACCTTTTAGATGACCTTCAATGTATTCTGAAAAATCTTTCCGGTATAGATATGCTTTCTATTTGAAATATGTGCTTTTCGAATGTTCACTTATCTTACTCTTAGAATTCTTTCGATTTGTTCGATCTTCTGTTTCATTTTCTCGAATTAAATGCGAATCTTTCAGTAGCAGGAATTAATCTACCTAAATAATTCTTTTTCATGACATTATGAAATTTATATAACTACGATGTACGAAAATTTTATATCAAAACGACACGTGAAATGACGTAGTCTCGAACCAAGAGCATCGAAAATTACGTGAATTAATCTCAAATGCAGATTCTTCTACATAATAAAAATTTATAATATTGAAAATCATGAAATAAAATAATCATTGATTGAAAAAAGGTAATAGATTAAATAATAAATCAGTAGCAGCATAAATAATTGAATAATTTTTATAAAATTCTATTATTGTAAGTCAAATTGTTGCGTTGCTATGGCAATGACAGTTCGTTTCTCTACACGTGATAATGCTAGTGACGGTAAGATTGCATTCTTTGTAATGCCCGGCAAACATGGTACCGATCGATAGGGGGTCGAAACAAGAAAATAATCCCATTGGACTGGGGATCAAAGGTCAAAGATTTCCAAGATACAGAGGCGACTAGGCAGCATAGGTAGCAGAGCATGGGAACGAGATCCGTCGCGTCGCAGACTGCGGCTAGAGCAGCGCAAGGTCAATCTGCATGCACCGGTTGGCATATAATGGATTGCACGCCGATATCATAATTTTTATTTTACAAATAATCGTACGTAGGTTTGTTTGGTAACATTTGAACTCACCTGCCGACGACGACCGCGTCCCATTGCAAGCTGCATTCAGCACCGTCTGAACGATCACCTTGAAACTGACGGATTCCTTGCGAACAAAAACGCCGATATCTAGCCTGAGAACCGAAATGTGGTTTTTTCTTTTTTCTCTCAGCGAGCTGGTTTTCGCAAGGTTCTTTTTTGATTTTTTGCTAGGTTTTTTTGGTATTTCGCTAGGAGTGCCGAGTGATCATTCGGTCCCCCAGAACCGGCGTTTCCACGGAATTTCGACAGCCGAAAAGCAGGGATTTCTGCCCCGTTTGGGAGCGGGCTTTTTTGCCCCCGGGGGTTTTTTCGGCCCCAGAAATAGTGGACGCGGCCCCCGACTGTTCCCTCGGACCTCCAGAACCGGCGTTTCCACTTAATTTCGACCGTCGAAATGGAGGGTTTCTACCAGTGAGCGAGCGGGCCTTTCCTCCCCCGGGGTTTTTCGGGCCCACAAATATTGCGGACGCGAAAAAGCATCCCTTTTTCGGCCCGCGCCCCCAGCTCACCCTACACTTTGCTCAGTGCGAAAACGGGCATACGCGCCATTTAATTACTAAAAAAACAGATATCGCTGGAGGCTTCGCGGACGCAGTGCGTCGGCAAGCGACACAACGCGCGGCAGACAGAAACGCGTCCGACACGACGCCACTAGAAAACGAGGCAAAGTCGCTCGTCATGCGCAGTATGCACTCACCTATGTCGCCAAGAAACGCGCATGCGCCGTGGAAGCTGGCGCGTCGACCACCTAAATACAACTTCCGAAGAGGTTCTAGCAGAACGAATGCATAGCATACTCAGTATGGAAGTGGCCTACAGAGTGAAAGGTCCCGGCATCGGGTCCCATGGAATACAAAGAATTTATCAAACAACGAAAATCGTTTCCTGCGGTGGGAAGAAGGAAGAGGGCAACAGAGGATAGAGGCAGTGGCGTAGCTGACGGACAGCAGACCCCGTGACGCGAGGGGTCCCCGAGCTTCGTGGGGCCCCAACTCACCCTAAACAAAATATCTCTAAAAACAAACAATCAATCCCCAATAATCTCCATTTTAACGCGGAACAGTTAAACCTATTTAACGCAGGGCGTCGGTGTTCGTTAGCTGGAACTCTAAAACTTAAGTTAGCGCTAATTTACAATTTATGTATTGTTTTCACATATATTTTACTTCTTTTACTCTCCATCATCAAAACCTCATATAAGTTGTAGAATCCTGTAAATTTTGTCAATGTATTGAAATTTTTATACTAGTTGATTGTAATAAGGCTTAGTACAATTCCTTCTTTTACTCTCCATCATCAAAACCACTTTCATATCGATAACGTAGTTCTATGAAGAGATTTCTGTCCCAAGTAATATTCGCAGGATAATATCAGCAGTATGTTGATACAAACAGTTATATACGAAGTAGAAATATTGGAATATATGTAAATTTTAACCGAGAGGGGTTGAGAAATTTTATTTTTAAAATGCATAAAACAATTCAGAAGTTTATTATACATCTCTGCATATAAACACTTCCATTTATGTATAAAATTTATGAAAAAAAAATTGAAAATATTTAGATATTTCGAATATCGGTATAACAATATTATACCATTGTTGAATCGATGATTTATTAGTTAATTGTCGAAAGAGATTTGATGTTTTGCTATTTCACTGGGTGTATCTAGCGGCAAATGCTTGTGATGTAAGTAGTTACCACTTAACTATGCGAGATATTTCTACATATCTTACAATAGTTAATATAAAAACTGCACGATAAATTTCAAGCATTTAGTACGATTTCGAGTAAATCTGCTCTGATTATCAATCGGTGTCTCTACACTATAAAGCTTGTGAAAAGAATGCTTGCATATCTTTAAATTCCCGTGGAATAGTATGATAAATTTCAAGCATTTAGTACGATTTTGAGTAAATCTGCTCTGATTATCAATCGGTGTTTCTACACTATAAAGCTTGTGAAAAGAATGCTTGCATATCTTTAAATTCCCGTGGAATAGTTATTCATATAAGTTGTAGAAACCTGCAAATTTTGTCAGTATATTGAAATTTTTATACCATTTTTATGTTGATTGTAATAAGGCCTAGTATACTTCCGTCTTTTACTGTCCATCATCCAAACCTCTTTCATATCGATAACGTAGTTCTATGAAGAGATTTCTGTCCCAAGTAATATTCTTAGGATGTTATCAGCAGTATGTTGATACAATCAGTTATATACGAAGCAGAAATATTGGAATATATGTAAATTTTAAAGGATATGGGTTGGAAAATATTATCTTTGATGTATAAAAGAATTTCTTCGTTTATTATTCCTCTCTGCTAATAAACACGTCTTAATATGAATAAAATTTATGAAAAATATTTGAAAATCTTTAGGAATTTCGAATGTCGGTATGACAATATTATACCATTGTTGAATCCATGATTTGCTAGTTAATTGTCGAAAGAGAATTTGATAAGATTCGCTATTTCACTGCGTGTATCTAGCGGCGAAGGCTTGTGATGTAAGTAGTTACCACTTAACTATTCGAGATACTTCTGCATATGTTACAATAGTCAATATAAAAATTACATGATTAATTTCAAGCATTTAGTACGATTTCGAGTATATCTGCTCTGATTATAAATCGGTTTCTATACAATATAAGGCATGTGAAAAGAATACTTGCATATCTTTAAATTCCCAAGGAATAGTTATTCATATAATTTGTAGGAACCTGTAAATTTTTTCAATAAATAGAAATTTTGATACCATTTTTATGTTAATTGTAATAAGCCCTAGTATTCTTCATTCTTTTATTCTCCATCATCAAAACCTCTTCATATCGATAATGTAGTTCTATGAAGAGATTCCTGAACCAAGTGATATTCATAGGATGATATCAGCAGTATGTTGATACAGTCAGTTATATACGAAGTAGAAATATTGGAATATATGTAAATTTTAACCGGGAGGGGTTGAGAAATTTTATTTTTAATGCATAAAACAATTCAGAAGTGTATTATACTTCTCTGCCTATAAACACGTTTATTATCAATAAAATTTATGAAAAATGTTTGAAAATATTCAGAAATTTCGAATATCGGTATAACAATATTATACCATTGTTGAATCCATGATTTGTTAGTTAATTGTCGAAAGAGAATTTGGTAACTTTCGCTATTTCTCTGGGTATATCTAGCGGCGAAGGATTTTATGTAAGTAGATATCACTTAACTATTCGAGATACTTCTGCATATGTTACAATAGTTAATATAAAAATTACATGATTAATTTCAAGCATTTAGTACGATTTCGAGTATATCTGCTCTGATTATCAATCGGTGTCTGTACAATATATGGCTTGTGAAAAGAATACTTGCATATCTTTAAATTCACATGGAATAGTTATTAATATAAGTTGTAGGAACCTGTAAATTTTTTCAGTATATCGAAATTTTGATACATATTTATGTTGATTGTAGTAAGGCCTAGTATACTTCCGTCTTTTACTGTCCATCATCAAAACCTCTTTCATATAGATAACGTAGTTCTATGAAGAGATTTCTGTCCCAAGTGATATTCGTAGGATGATATCACAATATGTTGATATCAATCAGTTATGTACGAAGTAGTAATATTGGAATATATGTAAATTTTAACCGAGAGGGGTTGAGAAATTTTATTTTTAATGCATAAAACAGTTCCGAAGTTTATTATGCTTGTCTTCTTATAAACACGTTTATTTATGAATAAAATTTATGAAAAAAATTTGAAAATATTTAGAAATTTCGAATATCGGTATAACAATATTATACCATTGTTGAATCGGTGATTTGTTAGTTAATTGTCGAAAGAGAATTTGATAGGATTCTTTATTTCACTGGGTATATCTAGTGGCGAAGGCTTGTGATGAAAGTAGATATAACTTAACTATTCGAGATACTTCTACATATGTTACAATAGTTAATATAAAAACTGCACGATAAATTTCAAGCATTTAATGCGATTTCGAGAAAATCTGCTCTGATTATCAATCGGTGTCTCTACAATATAAGACTTGTGAAAAGAATGCTTGCATATCTTTAAATTTCCATGGAATAGTAATTCTTATATGTTGTAGAAACCTGCAAATTTTGTCAATATATTTAAATTTTTATACATATTTATATTGATTGTAATAAGGCCTAGTATATTTCCTTCTTTTACTCTCCATCATCAAAACCTCTTTCATATGGATAACGTAGTTCTATGAAGAGATTTCTGTCCCAAGTATTATTCGTAGGATGATATCAGCAGTATGTTGATACCATCACTTATATACAAGTAGAAATATTGGAATATATGTAAATTTTAACCGAGAGGAATTGAAAAATTTTATTTTAAATGCATAAAACAATTCAGAAGTTTATTATGCTTCTCTGCTTATAAACACTTCTATTTATGAATAAAATTTATGAAAAAAATTTGAAAATATTTAGAAATTTCGAATGTCGGTATAACAATATTATACCATTGTTGAATCGGTGATTTGTTAGTTAATTGTCGAAAGAGAATTTGATAAGAATCGCTATTTCACTGGGTATATCTAGCGGCGAATGCTTGTGATGAAAGTAGATATAACTTAACTATTCGAGATACTTCTACATATGTTACAATAATTATTATAAAAATTACATGATTAATTTCAAGCATTTAATGCGATTTCAAGTAAATTTGCTCTGATTATCAATCGGTGCCTCTACAATATAAGGCTTGTGAAAAGAATGCTTGAATATCTTTAAATTCCCAAGGAATAGTTATTCATATAAGTTGCAGTAACCTGTAAATTTTGTCAATATATTGAAATTTTTATGTATTTTCAAGTTGATTGTAATAAGGCCTAGTATACTTCCGTCTTTTACTGTCCATCATCCAAACCTCTTTCGTATCGATAACGTAGTTCTATGAAGAGATTTCTGTCCCAAGTAATGTTCGTAGAATGATATCAGCAGTATGTTGATTCAATCAGTTATGTACGAAGTAGAAATTTTGGAATATATGTAAATTTTAACCGAGAGGGGTTGAAAATTTTTATTTTTAATGCATAAAACAATTTCGAAGTTTATTATACCTCTCTGCTTATAAATATTTGAAAATATTTAGAAATTTCGAATGTCGGTATAACAAGGGATTTAAACGACGAATAAATCGGTGCATAAATTCTTTCTCTATTCCTAACAGGTGACGAGAAAATCGAGAAAGAACAGAAAAAATGGCCGTCACTTTTCTCGGTTTTCGCCATTTTTGAAGAAAACAATTGGTTGCAGAAAATCGAATCTTGGAGATTTAGATGGGAAATTTTCAGGGCTTGAATGTGGTGCATAAATTATCCGTGTAGGACGCATAGTTGCAGAGATAATCGCGGAGAAACTGGAAAATCCCAAATGCCCATCATCATGTTATCGATATATCGTATGCCTGTAGGTTTCTCCTTAAACACCTTTTTGCACATCGCATTTAAGAGAATTAATACACGAATAAAACGATGAATAAATGCAACAGTGGATGTGCGCATGCGTGCGACAGCGACAATTTTATCACTGTCGCACGCATGGGATAGGAATAGATCAATAATTTATTCACCGTTTTATTCGCCGATTAATTCCCTGGAATGAGTAACAATAACAGTAACAGTGGAAAACTGAATTCATGTAAAAATGTAGAATTTTCAACAAAAAAATAGTATTTTTTAAAAAAATGTTACATTCCTATTTAAACAAAAATAGCAGTAACAGTGGAAAACTGAATTCTCCTTAAAAATAAAACAATTTCACCAATAAAACAGTATTTTTGGAGAAAATGTTACATTCCTATTTAAACAAAAATAGCAGTAACAGTGGAAAACTGAATTCTCCTTAAAAATGTAACATTTTCACCAAAAAAACAGTGTTTTGAAGAAAATGTTACATTCCTACATGAATGAAAGAAGCAGTGTCATTATGAAATTGAATTTTTCGTAGAAATGTAGCATTATTACCAAAAAAACAGTATTTTTGAAGATAATGTTACATTTTTTGAAAATATTTAGAAATTTCGAATGTCGGTATAACAAGGGAATTATGCGACGAATAAATCGGTGCATAAATTCTTTCTCTATTCCTAACAGGTGACGAGAAAATCGAGAAAGAACAGAAAAAATGGCCGTCACTTTTCTCGGTTTACGCCATTTTTGCAGAAAACAATTGGTTCAAGAAAATCGAATATTGCAGATTTAGATGGGAAATTTTCAGGGCTTGAATCTGGTGCATAGATTATCCCTGTAGGACGCATACCTGCAGAGATAATCGGAAAGAAACGGGAGAATTATAAACGCCTAGCATATTATCATCGAGATCAGGCCGCCTGTAGATTTTTCCCTAAAAACAAGTGGGCCATCATGCATACCATATTCAAGGGAATAAAACGACCAATTAAACGGTGCATAAATTATTTCTGTATTCCTAATCTCTGCAACTATGCATCCCTGTAGGACGCATAGTTGCAGAGATAATCGGGGAGAAACAGGAAAATCTCAAACGCCCAGCATAATATCATCGATATCAGGCCGCCTGTAGATTTTTCCGTAAAAACAGCTGGGCCAAGTTGCATAACATATTCAACGGAATTAAACGATGAATAAAACGGTGTATAAATTTTTTCTGTATTCCTAATAGGTGACGAGAAAATCGAGAAAGAACAGAAAAAATAGCCGTAACTTTTCTCGGTTTTCGCCATTTTTGAAGAAAACAATTGGTTGCAGAAAATCGAATCTTGGAGATTTAGATGGGAAATTTTCAGGGCTTGAATCTGGTGCATAGATTATCCCTGTAGGACGCATACCTGCAGAGATAATCGGAAAGAAACGGGAGAATTATAAACGCCTAGCATATTATCATCGAGATCAGGCCGCCTGTAGATTTTTCCCTAAAAACAAGTGGGCCATCATGCATACCATATTCAAGGGAATAAAACGACCAATTAAACGGTGCATAAATTATTTCTCTATTCCTAATAGGTGACGAGAAAATCGAGAAAGAACAGAAAAAATGGCCGTCACTTTTTTCGGTTTACGCCATTTAAAAAAAAAAAACAATTGGTTGCAGAAAATCGAATCTTGGAGATTTAGATGGGAAATTTTCAGGGCTTGAATCTGGTGCATAGAGTATCCCTGTAGGACGCATAGTTGCAGAGATAATCGGGGAGAAACAGGAAAATCTCAAACGCCCAGCATAATATCATCCATATCAGGCCGCCTGTAGATTTTTCCGTAAAAACAGGTGGGCCAAGTTGCATAACATATTCAACGGAATTAAACGATGAATAAAACGGTGTATAAATTTTTTCTGTATTCCTAATAGGTGACGAGAAAATCGAGAAAGAACAGAAAAAATAGCCGTAACTTTTCCTTTTTAAACAGTATATTTGAAGAAAATGTTACATTCCTATTTGAACAAAAATAACGAGTATTTTTTAAGAAAATGTTACATTCCTATTTGAACAAAAATGGCTTAACAGTGGAAGAAAATGTTACATTCCTATTTGAACAAAAATAGCAGTAACAGTGGGAAACTGAATTCTCCTTAAAAATATAACATTTTTACCAAAAAAACAGTAACTGAGTTCTCCTTAAAAATGTAACATTTTCTCCAAAAAAACAGTATTTTTGAAACCTATTTGAACAAAACTAGCAGCACGACTAGAAAAAGTTACATTCGTACATGAACGAAAGAAGAAGTGACATTGTTAGAAATTGTTACATTCCTACATGAACGAAAGAAGAAAATATTTTCGAAGAAAATGTTACATTCCTACCTGAATGACAGAAGCGGTGATTTTTCTTAAAAATGTAACATTTTCACCAAAAAAACAGTATTTTTGGAGAAATTGCCATTAAAAATGTAACATTTTTACCAAAAAAACAGTTATTATCTAGAACCGTTAAAAATGTAACATTTTCATAAAAAAAACAGTATTTTTGAAAAAATGTTACATTCCTATTTGAACAATGTAATATTTTCACCAAAAAAACAGTTATTATGAAGAAAATGTTACATTCCTGTTTGAACAAAAATAGCAGTAACAGTGGAAAACTGAATTCTCCTTAAAAATGTAACATTTTCACCAAAAAAACAGTATTTTTTAAGAAAATGTTACATTCCTATTTGAACAAAAATAGCAGTAACAGTGGAAAACTGAATTCTCCTTAAAAATGTAACATTTTCACCAAAAAAACAGTATTTTTGAAGAAAATGTTACATTCCTGTTTGAACAAAAATAGCAGTAACAGTGGAAAACTGAATTCTCCTTAAAAATATAACATTTTCACCAAAAAAACAGTATTTTTGAAGAAAATGTTACATTCGTATTTGAACAAAAATAGCAGAAACAGTGGAAAATTGAATTCTCCTAAAAAATGTAACATTTTCACCAAGAAAACAGTATTTTTGAAGAAAATACCACACACTCAACTGATTCAGTAAAATTTCACAGTAAAATTGATGGGTCTTGTCGAAATATAGTAAAATATTCAGTAGAAATTTCGAATGCGATTACAAACTGACGTTATTTATAAAATAAATATACTAGTTTGACAATATCCATGAACAAAATTAAAGAATCTCACTCTGTCTTATTAAATTAAGCTTTTATATTATCCTTTCTTAACATACATGTAAGAAATCTCGGCCAATAATTGAAACTTGATTTCATATGATAAAAACCTAATAAATGACTTCAGTAACTACAATATAAAGCGAAAATATCTACTTAAAATTCAAGAATTTATATAGCCTGCCAAATTTACGTATGTTTCTATTGGTTTGTTAATTTATATTGTATCACACACTCAACTGAAAATATATATATAGTTAATACCAAAGAATTTAACCTATAATGTACTTACGTGTAACGAATTTAAGCTAAATTCTACTTCAAATATTCTTAATATAAAAGTCCGGCTGACAAAAAAACCAAGAAATATTTCACCGACAGATCTTGATTATTGTTAAATGGATAACAATATGAGGTTGCATTATTATAAAAAATTCGAGAAAATTAATTTTAAATTTTTTTCCTTTGCAACAGTTATTAATTGGAATAAATACTTAAGATGCTAACTGAAAGGATATATGTATTCTATACATATTTAGCAGTAAGATTGTTTTAAAATTTATAAAAAATTTCACAATAAAATTTATAGGTCATGTCGAAATATACTAAACTATTCAGTAGAAATTTCGACAGCTATTATAGACTGACTTTATTTATAAAACAAATATACTAGTTTGACAATATCCATGAAAAAAATTAAAGAATCTCACTCTGCCTTATAAAATAGAGCTTTTATATTATCCTTTCTTACCATACAAAAAAGAAATAAAAAAATAAAGCGTTTATATTATCATTTCTTAAAATACATATAAGAAATATCTGCCGATAACCAAAACTTCATTTCATATGATAAAAACCTAATAAATGACTTCAGTAACTACTACTGTATATGAAGCGCAAATATCTACTTAAAATTCAAGAATTTATATAGCTTCAAAACTTTCTTATGTTCCTATTGGTTTGTTAATTTATATTGTATGTATCACTCAACTGAAAATATATATACAGTTAATACCAAAGAATTTAAGAAAATATATATGGAGTTAATACCAACGAATTTAAGCTATAATATACTTACTTGTAACGAATTTAAGCGATATTCTACTTCAAACATTATGTGGATAGGATTAATCTGAAATTAAATAAGTAGCTCAAAGGTAAACATCAAGATTCACCGAGAGATCTTGATTATTGTTAAATGCATAACAATATGATGTCGCATTATTATAAAAACTCAAGAAAATTTATTTTAAATTATTTTCGTTTATAGGATATATTAATTGGAATAAATACTAAAGATCCTAACTGTAAGAATATATGAATTTTATATTAATTCAGCAGAAAGATTATTTTAAAATTTAGTAAGATTTTTCACAATTGATGAGAGTTTCTTCATCTTCTCAATTTCGATTCTTCTATATTTTTTGTCCTCCCGCCTCTGTCTATGTATTCTTCTCTCTTGATAAAATTTCTACTGTACGATGTCGGCGAATGTGGCCATCTCTACGAACGGCCCACCTATTTTAATAATTTTTTATTGATTTTCTCGAAATCCTGGCTTCTGTCATTGGATTTCGGCAATCTTTATCTTCTCAAGTTTGATTCTTCTATATTTTTTGCCCTCCCGCCTCTGCTTATATATTCTTCTTTCTTAAGAAAATATCTACCGTTTATTGTCGGCCAATGTGGCCAAATCTAAGAACGACCCACCTACCTTTATATTTTTTACTGGATTTTCTTTATCTTTTCTATATCTATATCCATGCACAGAATTAAAGAATCTCACTCTGTCTTATTAAATTAAGCTTTTATATTATCCTTTCTTAACAGACATATAAGAAATCTCGGCCAATAATTAAAACTTGATTTCATATGATGATAACCTAATAAATGACTTAAGTAACTACAATATAAAGCGAAAATATCTACTTAAAATTCAAGAAATTATATATCCTGCGAAATTTACGTATGTTCCTATTGGTTTGTTAATTTATATTGTATCACACACTCAGCTGAAAATATATATATAGTTAATACCAAAGAATTTAACCTATAATGTACTTACGTGTAACGAATTTAAGCTAAATTCTACTTCAAATATTCTTAATATAACAGACCGGCTGACAAAAAACCCAAGAAATATTTCACCGAGAGATCTTGATTATTGTTAAATGCATAACAATATGAAGTCGCATTATTATAAAAATTCGAGAAAATTAATTTTAAATTTTTTTCCTTTGCAACAGATATTAATTGGAATAAATAATTAAGATGCTAACAGAAAGGGTATATGAATTCTATATATATTTAGCAGTAAGATTGTTTTAAAATTTATAAAAAATTTCACGATAAAATGGATGGGTCTTGTCGAAATATACTAAACTATTTAGAAGAAATTTCGACTGCGATTACAGACTGACTTTATTTATAAAATAAATATACTAGTTTGACAATATCTATGAACAAAATTAAAGAATCTCACTCTGCCTTATAAAATACAGCCTTTATGTTATCCTTTCTTACCATACAAAAAAGAAATAACCGCCGATAACCAAAACTTCATTTCATATGATAAAAACCTAATAAATGACTTCAGTAACTACTATATGAAGCGCAAATATCTACTTAATATTCAAGAATTTATATAGCTTCAAAACTTATGTTCCTATTGGTTTGTTAATTTATATTGTATGTCACACTCAACTGAAAATATATATACAGTTAATACCAAAGAATTTAAGAAAATATATATGGAGTTAATACCAACGAATTTAATCTATAATGTACTTACTTGTACGAATTTAAGCGATATTCTACTTCAAACATTATATGGATAGGATTAATCTGAAATTAAAAATGTGGCTCAAAGGTAAACATCAAGATTCACCGAGAGATCTTGATTATTGTTAAATGCATAACAATATGATGTCGCATTAAGGTAGGTGCGAGTAATAAGGCCTATGTAAGGGAAATTATTGATTTCTCAGCTCGCAAACCCCCACAAATATCGCGCAAGCACGGATTATATATATTAATGCCTTAGGATTGTAATAATCATTTTATTATTTCTTGAAAGTATGTTTACAAGTTTTTTTTAATGTTTTAAAAAATGATGCAAATGGGCCTTATTAAAACAGCTATTTGTAATAAGGCCCACGTTGGAAAATGTTACAAAAAATAGGAAACTGAACGGGTTCTAGCAGTTTGGGCAACGAAAGTCGTCCTTATCTTCGCGGGTGAATCCAATGCATTCATCATGTACCCATCGTCCACATGACACACATGATCTCATGTCGGCCAGTCGCTCTTCACGGCAGATGAAACAGTACCAAGATTCCTTGGCTCTTCGTCCATCCGAAGTTTGAGGCTCGTCAATGTGGTCAACCTGCTCGATTTCTCTTGTTTTTTTTCTTCAATTTCTTGCGCCGTGGTGTTGCTTTCGATGCATTGGATTTATCAGAAGAAGATGCAAAGAGTTGTCGTTTTAGTTCTACAGCTCTGCTATTGATTGCTTTCCTCGCAGCTCTCTTTGGTTTATCCTGCTTTTGTCTCGGCGTTGATAACAGCTGTGAGAAAGAAGACGCAGTTTGCTGCTCAATTGTGGGAGATGCTGGTTCTCCCTCTGTCGGAATATCCTGTGGCACCTGATCACCAACTTGAGTTCTGGTGTTGCATTATTCTCCTCTCTCTCTGTTAGTGCGGAAGGTGCAAATGCTTCTTCCGGTATAGCGTCTTTATTGAAGGGATAAATTCCTGTGGCAGCAAAACCACTCTTAAGGTTCTTCTGGGTCATGGTTTTGTCCCAAACTGGAGAGAAAATTTTCCCAAAGGTAGTTTTGTTAATGTCTCTCCGAGGGTATCTGTCCCAGTATCTTAGGACCTCTTGATCCCAATGATGTTCAAAGGATTTAAAAACGGATTTGTCGAGCGGCTGCAACTCATGGGTAGTATTGCTTGGAAGACAGAACAATGTTATTTCTAGCTCCTCAGCAACTTCAACGATGGTATAGTCGAGATGAGAAGAGGCGCCGTCAAAGATTAAGAGTACAGGACCGGGATGCTTGAACTCGGCAAAGTGACGAAGCCACATGACAAAAGTGTCTGCAGTCATACTCCCGTTAGGTGTCATTGCCACTGCTGTTCGATCTGGGAGAGTCTCTACCCACTCTGGCTTCAGGCGTTGGCCCTTAAACAGGATCATAGGGGGTATCGCATTACCCAGAGCATTACCACATGCAACTATTGTAACGTTTTGCCCATGCTCATTCGCTATTAGGTGAACCCTCTTGGATCCAGATTTCGCCAGTACTCTTTGCTGGTGATGGATTGTAAGTCTGCAGCCTTTCTCGTCCATATTGTAGATTTTTTCGGGCTTGTTTTTGATGTCCATCCTCGTCATCAACTCATCCAGTTTTGAGAAGTAGTCGCCAACAACGAAATGGTTAAGCTTTTGTGCTCTAGCAAAGTTCATCGTCTGAGCTTTCCTCCTCCTCACGTCAGGGTGCCGCTTCAGAAAATTCCTCATCCAGAAAGTCCCAGCCAGCTTTGTTTTTTCGTTGAAGGGATAACTGATGTTGTTTAGCTGAAAAAATCTGAAGACGCAGTGTCTGATGCATTTTGGCGTCATAGGAATGCCTATATCTGCCATCCGGAACATTCTTGTTTTAAGTTCATCTTCTTGTTGAGGAGTGAGCAAGGTATTGCGTCCCAATTTCCGTTCAGTAGAGCCTGACTTTATATGGTTTCTAAGAGTCCTGCGTGCAATGCCGTAGCGATCGGACACAATATATTGACTGTCCCCTTTTGCAATGTCCTTCAAGGCGTTCTCCATTTGTCCTGCAGTCCACTTTGCACGAATTCCTTTGTTGCGCCTATCTGCCATATTTCTGCAAGTTACACAGATTAAATTTTACACAACAATATTTTAATTTAATGAAATTAAACAAATAACTTGTAGGGACTGACTTTCTACCTTAACTGTGCCCAGTTAATACTTATACATTTATATTATTTACATAATTTATATTTACGATATTTATACTCATTTATATGTTATATATTTATACTTATTATTATATACACAGAGATATTAAATTAATATTAGTTTTCAAGTATTATACTTGCATATTTCATCGATATGATGCAATAAAGCCCAGGCCTTAAAGCATCTAACAGCGTAGGCCTTATTGCCAAGCCAACGTGATTAATATTTTGCTCGTTTTCTAAGCCTAACACTTTCCTTAGCCGAAAATGTTATTATACAAGCCGAAACCCTCTAGCCCACTGTTGCTTACTGGGGTACTGTCAAGGACTGATTAAACTTACAGCATTTTTAAATCAAAGGATTATCAAGAACTATTTTTATAACAGGATAATCCACTTACCGATTTCAACTTTAACGTATTTCTATTTGAAAACGATTAGAGGTAATGGAATATTGAGAAGCATGGTGACTCAATTACACGAGACGGTTATGTTACCATACTGCCACCTGTCGGCTGAGGGGGTTTTAGATGATTTTCTGACATTGGGCCTTATTACTCGCACCTACCTTATTATAAAAATTCGAGAAAATTAATTTTAAATTTTTTTCCTTTGCAACAGATATTAATTGGAATAAATAATTAAGATGCTAACTGAAAGGATATATGAATTCTATATATATTTAGCAGTAAGATTGTTTTAAAATTTATAAAAAATTTCACAATAAAATGGATGGGTCTTGTCGAAATATACTAAACTATTCAGTAGAAATTTCGACCGCGATTACAGACTGACAGTAGTATATTCTCACGGTAGAGGCGCGATAATAGAGGTGATGACGTCACACTGTTGTTTTTTGTTCTGATGGACAGTGGGACAAAGGCGACAGTGCTTTCACCGAGCACTGGCGAAAAAGAGTTGAGCGGCTGGAGGTATTTTCCGGTGTAGCGTGGAGAACGGATGTGTGATATATTTATAAGTTGTAGGGAAAGACAGAAGTATGACATCATACTAATTTTTCTACCTTTGGAGGCGCTAGACTGATAGTATTTCCGGTTTGGGACACGGTGTAGCGAGTGAGTGGATGCCATTATAGTAGGATGAAAATTGTACATGTATAGAAGTAGCCATGTAGAAGCGTTACTTGTATTTTGTAGACAATTAACAGTATGACGTCATACTGTTTTTCACCTCTAGAAGTGTGCGAAGGGAAAGTATTTCCGGTTTGGAGAGCGAGTGAATGGCAGCGGATGAAAGTTGTAGGGATGTTGTTTTTGTTAGGTTCTTTTTTTGTATAAAGGCGTCGCCTTTATATTTGCCCCGAAAATAAGAGTTTTAGATGCTTATATTTAAAATTATTAGGAGTAGTTATTTCTATTATTGCCAGGATTAAATATTGTAAGTCTTTCACTCTGAATTCGAAATTTATAAATTCTATTAATAAAAATTATCGCACATATGTTAAAAATTATTATGAGTTGATATTTCTAGTATTGCACGTTAAAGGGTTAAATATTGTAAAACCTTTCACTCTGAATTCGAAATTTATAAATTCTATTAATAAAAATTATCGCACTTATATTAAAAATTGTTTGATATGATGTTTTTAGTGTCACGAATTAAAAGAGTTAAATATGGTAAATTTTTCACCCTGAATTTGAAACTTACAAACTCGATTAATAAAAATTATCGCACATATGTTAAAAATTATTATGAGTTGATATTTCTAGTATTGCACGTTAAAGGGTTAAATATTGTAAACCTTTCACTCTGAATTCGATGCTTATAAACTATGACAATAAAATATGACATGGTTAATAAAAATTATTAGGAGATAATATTTCTAACGCCATAAGTTAAAATGTTAAAGTTCGTAAGTCTATCACTCCGAATTCAATTAATAAAAAATTATCCATCGTAAAAATGTCGCGTTAATATTAAAAACTATTAGGAAGATAGTATCTTAAGTTTTTGCCGACTACTAATAACTATGAAAATATTTGAAACTATGAATTTATTTCAATTAATAATAGTTCTTATTTTTCATCAGCGGTATCAGGGTACATTGGGACGTCGGAGTTCTGACTTATTTGACGGACGTAGGGCTCCCTAGTGTCACTAGTGTGTGCATTGAGATCGCGGGGTAATTTTCAATGTCGTAATTTAACACAAAAGGGCTGTCAACACTTCCGGTGCCCGCATCAAAGCCACGACGCCATACTTGGACGTACGTCGGCAGATTCTCGTCTTGGAGAAGCCATTGTTCGTATATCATGTCGGCGTTAATTTCTACGCACACAACACTAAAAGTAAAAATAAAAATTAACCTGCACGCTATATTATCAGATCAACACTGTAAATGAGTATTGCTAGGTACAGTAATGGTAGACTCTTAAACAGATTCACATTTGCCAGACTCACGACAATAGATAACTGATTCTCCTCACACTAGTGTTGTCAAATACAGTATTGTTATGCATTATTTATCAACGATGATATTTATTTATAATTTTACTAAAGAATGGAATTTATATTAGTACGGCAACAGTTTGTCGATGATGTGTATGTGTAGGGCACGAAGAAATGACCGGATCCATTGTGTTAGTCTGTATTGTCTTGTAGAAAGGGTTAACCTGAAAAATTACCAGTACAATAAAATGTTGTTGTTATTTTTATATAAGGATTTTTTAAGAAAGCGCACAACAAGTATTAGTGTACGTAGTGTTGCCATACTTTCGAAAAATCCCTAAAATATATCAAAAATTGAAAATTTCTTTTCTGCTACTGTCCCAATTAAGCGTTTAAATTTTGTGTTAGTTTATTAGTTTGGTTTCCATTCTTTGAGATTTGTCCCAATTAAGCGGAATCCACTAAATATTTTTAAAACAATTTAATATTTCAAAAAAATGTACCATATTTTGTATAAATAAAATTCTTATACATAAAAATATGAAGCTTCTTCTATACTGCTTTTTTCAGCGTATAATTACCAAAGACTGTAAAGCACTTATGAGCAGTCCTAAAAAAAAAACATAAATCACTTTATTTACGAGTAATGTTTTCAGCAAATGAATGCCATCTTCAGCTCATATGGTATGATAAAGAATAACAAATTACAGTTAAGCATAAATGTTTTATTTTAGAACAAAGAACATATTTTTAAAATTAAATGGACATCAGGATTTAAATAGATTTTTTAAATATTTTCCATAAATACTTTAAATAAATAATTTAAACAGACTTTAAAATATTTTATAAATAAAATTAGGAACTGCAGCCCAAGTAAAAAATTAAACCTAAATACATAAATAACTAGATATAACAGCATTTAACAAAACATTAAAACTTTCATCACGAATTTAATTCTATTAGCTAACATCGTTATTAAATGTGAGACCCCTTAAAGCATATTTCCAGGCATTAGAAACAGTCTCTGTTTGTTTATCGTTTATAACTCTGCCTTGCTTGCTCCCTTTAAAAATTTGCAATTCTGCTGCTACTCTTAACTCTTTAACTTCGAAAATTTGTTTAATTACCTTAGTATTTTCTCAGTCTACTTTTAAATTACTCTCATATACTTTATATATATTCTCATATACTGTAAACTTCTTAGAAAGAATTGAAGGAATGGGTTTTAAAGGTACAGAGACACTAGCAAGATACGGTTTTCAGAGCCTATATCCTTCGTTAAACATAGAAGCAACTTACTTATGCCTCTACAGGTTTTTTTTTAATAATTTCCCAGAAAGTGAGAACAAGCCCAGCTTATGTAGAGAGCTAGCCTCCATATTGTGCAACAATTTGTTTTTCAAATTAAAAGAGAATTATTATAAACAAACAAAGGGCATTCCTATAGGGAGCCCTATAGCAGTGATCCTGGCAGAACTAGTTATAAGATCTTTGGAAGAAACACAATTACAAGCAATTTTAAGAGAAGCTAGAATTTATCTTAGGTGTATTGATGACATCTTTATAATTTGGGAGGATGTTGATAAGACAGAAACTTTGTAGGAACTCTTTACGATTCCAAGCTGTAGTCTATCTTTAATATTAGAACATAAAGAGAATTTGCATATACATTTTCTAGATGTAGACTTGGAGATCAAAAACCTAGCATTTCAAACAAACGTTTATAGAAAACTGATCAGTACCCCTGTCATCATCCCGGAATGGTCCAATGATAAATGTTGCCATAAAACAGCTGCCTTGAGGTCCTTTTTGATGAGAGCACTAATGCATTCAGCATGGAAAAGCTGCTAAAAGAAGAATTGGAAAATATTAGAAGGATAGCAGGAAAGCATGGTTATAGTGATAGAACAATAACTAAATTATACAAGGAAATCAGCAAGAAATGAAACAGCTGCACACATCACACCCAAGAAAATATTCCTCAGTGGCAACAAAATGCCAGCAGTCAAGTAAATAATTCGTATACAGTAATACCGGATATGATGAGGCCTTACAATTCAGTAAGTAAAGTTGTAAAAAAACAGAGTAAAAAGCTAGGCTATAAAAAACCAAAAACCATCTATAACATGCTTAAGAATATTAAAGATAATATACTGAAAATGAAAGAACAGGTTTATCAAGTACCTTCGGAACCTGGATTATGGTCAAAGGGGGAGGTCTATATAAGCGCCAGTGCAAGAAAAAGGGGAACCTAACTACTGCTTTAGCCAAAAGAGTATATGAGAGTAATTTAAAACTAGACTGAGAGAATACTAAGGTAATTAACAAATTTTCGATGTTAAAGAGTTAAGAGTAGCGGAAGAATTGCAAATTTTTAAAGAGAGCAGGTAAGGCAGAGTTATAAACGATAAACAAACGGAGACTGTTTCTAATGCCAGGAAGTATGCTTTAAGGGGTCTCGCATTTAATAACGATGTTAGCTACTAGAATTAAATTCATGATGAATGTTTTAATGTTTTGTTATATGCTGTTATATCTAGTTATTTATGTATTTAGGTTTAATTTTTTACTTGGGCCGCGGTTTTCTTAGGAAGATAACACGTGCAGAAGAGTTGGTGAAGTTCCTGCAGGAATGTAAAATTAACCGGGTCTTTCCTATGTCGATTTTTCGTATCAAGCTACCTATTAAATCTAAAGAGATTTTAAGGCAAGTTAAATTAAGATGCCTCAGCTATGCACATACGGACGCGAGAAGGAAGTTTTACACTCTGAAGTATAAATACTTGGCTATAAGGCGCTCCCTGTTACATAAATATGGTATCCATATAGAAGAAAGTCTCATACGCCTAGAATGCTCTATAGAAAGCTTTAAGAATAAAATAAGAAAGAGATATGTCAAGAAGTTCAAATGGATTATATTCAAACAATGTAATAGGCCGAAAAAACCGTCTCTTGTCCTAGAAGATATTCTCGTTGTTGTAGGAGATGTTGAGGTACCCCAGCCTGTCCAAGAACTTGTCATGAATGGGTCAACTGCAGTTGTTTCTCCAGTCCCACATTTTTGTGAAATGGCCCCCCACATTGATTACCTCATGGAAGGATATGAGGAAACATACAAAGAAAAAACTAGATGGGAGCTTATCCGCAATACTATTTCTGCTCGTAAGAAGGACAGATATTACAGAATGAGAGCGGCCGCTGCGTATGCAAGACAATGGATGCAGAAAGAATCAATTATTTGTACCAGAGATGATAAATCGAAGAAGATGGTTTTTATCCATAACGACTTATACTGTGACCTCCTCTCCGAATTTATCTGTAGCTCAGGTTCAGTCGCCTTGCCATATGACCCTACTGACAAGTTAGCTAACAAGGTTGATACTCTTCTTAAGTCTCCTTTCTTCCCAAAACTCTGGAAGGTTAAAAAGGTACGTTGTGCTTATGCACCTAGACTATTTGCATATGTAAAAATGCATAAGACTCCGCTGTCTGTAAGGCCCATGGTTGATAAGCAGTCCTCCCCCTTATATGAACTAGAAAAAACGATAGCGAAATGGGCTGGACAGTACATGAAGGATTACATGTACAATGTTACTTCTTCACTGCAATTCATTGATAGGTTTCTAGAGTATGGGCCCTTTCCTAACGAACATTACACCGTATTGGACTTTGACTCGTTATACCCATCTATTCAGCAGGCCCCTGCTGCCCTTATGCTGTATAGATTTATGTTACAACACCTCCCGGAAGCTGATTGTTACCCTAGTATGGTCAGGGAGATTTGCCACTTAATAACTTATAATTCGTATTTCGTTTTTCAAGGGCAATTTTATGTACAAAAAACTGGCGTCCCAATAGGGGGACCATTGGCAGGCCTTATGGCTGAACTCGTTGTTAGATACAAAGAATCTATGATAATGGGCTCTTTTAGAAATCACATGAAAACATATCTGAGATATGTAGATGACGTATGTATCGTATGGGACGGTGATATTAAAGAACAAGAAATAGCTAGTGCCCTTGAAGATGATACGCTAGGACTTAAAATAAAAATTGAGCAAAGCTCTAATGTTGAATTCCATTTCTTAGATCTGAAGATTTGTACTGATAGGGGCGAGTATGTAACCAGTATTTACCGTAAGCCCACATATAGTGCTGTCTTAATCCCTTCGTGGTCTTATGACCCTATAACCTATAAGCATGCAGCCTTTAGGGCTATGTTTTCCAGGGTCTTTACACATGTTACAAAGTGGCAAGACAAGATAATTGAAATTGATTATATATATGCAAAAGGTCAGAAATATGGCTATAGCCTCAAAGTGTTATATGGTATTGAGCATAGTTTGATGCGTACGTTTACTAATGCTAAGCCTCGGTCCACGCCACATAACCCTTTTTTCTAAATTTTCTATATTTGTTGTATTAAATTTATTTAATTCTGCCCTTAAATTAGTAACATCAACGTTATTCATAGGATTTTGAAAAAAAATAAAAATAATAAGATCAGTTTCAAATCATCAAATTGACTAAATCTTTCATTAAAATCATTACTTAATTTAGTTAGATAATTAACGGATATTCGAAAATCTAACTGATTTTCTAGAAATATTTTTAACATTTGAGAAAAATGCACCAAGGATTTTTTTGAAAATGTGAACTCCAAAGGGTTAATTTTACCAAATGCTTTAATAGCACTTACCATATCTATCAAATTTTTTATTTTCACCATAATGTTCAAGATATGTCAGCTAAAAGATAGATAAATCACCTAGCCAGTTAGGATTTTCAAGAGTATTATAAATTTCCATTTTTTGTTCAAGAAATGCTTTTATTTCAACAATCAAATTAAGAAGTACTATAACTTTCCCCTTTTCGTTCAAGAAATGCTTTTATTTCAACAATCAAATTAAGAAAACGTTGTAATACTTTGCCTTTGCTAGGCCGCCTCACTTCTGTATAAGTTAAAATCGTGGCCGTTTACTTGATTCTACTTAAGACATGTTAAGTAGAATTTTTTTTGTTGTTATAAATAAGTATTTTTATCCAAAAATAACTTTAATAAATTTGTGAATTATTGCAAACAACCATTCAATACAATATACAAACACAATTCAGTCGTTAATATCAATTTACAATCATAATATACCGTTGCGTCGTCGTTGTTTATACATATTTCAGCACGAATGTGAACGATGCAAAACGAGTCCGCACGAGCCTTTTCCCGCACAGCCTTGTAGCGTGTCAACTGCTGTCGGTAGATCAAAGGTTTTTGTGCTAAGTCTGGACATATTAAAAACATTTAAACTACATTTTTAAGGTATTATTTATTTTTATAATTTTGTAAATTACAATTCTCGTTCAGTAGATAGAAATGCTATTTTAGTAGATTTACAGTAAACAACGAGTTCAGCCATAAGGCCTGCCAATGGTCCCCCTATTGGGATGCCAGTTTTTTGTACATAAAATTGCCCTTGAAAAACGAAATACGAATTATAAGTTATTAAGTGGCAAATCTCCCTGACCATACTAGGGTAACAATCAGCTTCCGGGAGGTGTTGTAACATAAATCTATACAGCATAACGGCAGCAGGGGCCTGCTGAATAGATGGGTATAACGAGTCAAAGTCCAATATGGTGTAATGTTCGTTAGGAGCAGGCCTTACGGCTGAACTCGTTGTTAGATACAAAGAATCTATGATAATGGGCTCTTTTAGAAATCCCATGCATAAAAATGTATATATTTATGATGATGTAATAATTTTTAATACAATTAAACAATTCTTACAAAAGAAACGTAAAATGGAATACATGTTTGATAAAATATAATATTTAATGTGATGGGTGGGATTATTTTACAGCACAAATTCTCTCAAATCGGGGTGTCATTGAAGATATCATTATTTGCAATTCTTTTTCAATCATTAAACAGGATCGGTATTTTGTTTTTAAAACAGCTATAGCAGAAAAACCAATTTCACTTAGGTACGATGTTACAAAAGGTAATAAAATTTCAAATGCTTTTTTTTGTTAAAATGGAAAATCTTTCTTTAGTCATACCAAAACATAATAATATTTTCTTGTTTAAACAACTGTTAATGTGCTGTCACAAGATAAGTCAACTATCATTTCTTGTTCTGCTGTTGGAAGGTCAAATACATCATATTTTTCACTTGCAAATAAGTTTCTTATCCATTCGTATTTCGACATGTCAAGAGCTTTAAAGTAAAATGAGAATTGCTTTTATAGACCAGTCAAGTAATTATTAATAAAAACTTTATTTTTTTCTATTTCATTTGCTGGACAGGTGTTTTTGAAATTGGAAAACACATCAAAATTATTATTTTTCAGATTTATTAATCATAGTTCCAATTTTTTCATAATGCAGTAACTTTATCTTTCTGAATCAGAGCATGAATTTGAGGTTATTGTATTGATTTATTTAAAGTATTAAGTTTTTCAAAAATATCCACTAAATACACAAATTTTAAAAGGAATTTCATTTCATAAAACAAATTGACTTATCTCCATTATCCAAAATATGGCAATCTCTTCTTTTTAGCTCAAATACTCTTCACAGTATGCTGGAATGAAAAAGCCAACATGTTTCACAATAATATAGAAATGCTCGATGTTCTGTACATCATCACATAATTTTACAAATAGCCTTCCTTTTAATGGGCTGTTTTTAATAAAGTTTACAACTCTTATGATAACAAGCATTCTTCAAATAGTGTTAGTAGACCTTCACTCCTATTTTTTGAAACAAGTGATTGTCTATGAAGCATGCAATGTGATCAAATTGCATGAGGAGATACTTTCTGAACTAGTCTGCAGACTAGCATTTTGTCCTGCCATAGATCGAGCTCCATCTATGCATAATCCAACATAATTCTCCCAAAAAATATCATTTTCTTTAAAAAAATTATCAATTACAGTGAAAACTGAGTTCACGACTACCTGACGTAATGACCACGATTTTATGGAAACCAAATTTTTTCCTATAGAAGTAATGCTATTTGACCCTCCATAAGACAACCACCCTCCATAACGCGACCATGACCATCATTTTAGTAGATCAAACAGCTTGACCAAACATAAAGTGAAACCATCTATGATGACCATAATTTTTTAACATCGCTACTAATTGATTATTTTTGTCACTTACATCAGTATGTTTTTTTGTTAAATCTAAATTTCATTAAGCCAAACCACTGCAATTCAAAAAAATTGCACTGTAGGAATTTTTCCCATCATTCATATACGAGAATGACGTAGAGCGCTGGAATGACAAATCATGGCATCATTTCTACTTTAATGCGATATTTTTTATAAGCACGTTACTTGGATTTGTATTTATGATATGATAATTAAATTTTTTATTAAAAACGTGATAACTCATAACTTGAAAACCTATGTCAAAGTGATATAGGGAAAACAGGAAAAGTGAAAACAACCAACCATCAGATTCAGATGTTTGTATTCTATGCAAGCGTATTAAGCAAATGTGATCATTTGATAACATTTGCTGAATCACATTTGATGCTATCACTGCACTTTGAATATCGAAACATGGCTAAACAGAAAGTTAATGCTTTGAATTTAGAACAGCGAATACAAGTGATTGAAGACAGTAAGAAAGGTTTTCTCAACTAGCATTAGCAGAAAAATTTAACATAGGAAAAACACAGATCCACAAAATATTGTCTCAGAAAAAAGAAATTCTAGCTAAATGGAGGAACAATGGAAATTGCAACCTTAAGCGAATGACACTCTGCAAGAATCAAACAGTAGATGAATTTGTGTGGAAGTGGTTTCAGCAAGCTCGTGCAAAAGGAGTTCCTATATCTGGACCAATCATTCAAGAAAAAGCCCAAGAATATGCAAGTGCTTTGGAAAACTTTTAAAAGGAAATGAACTTTTTAAAGCAAGCAATGGATGGTTAGAAAGCTTTCGCAAAAGACACAACATCATGTTTCGAGCAGTTTGTGGAGAGAGTAAATCAGCACCTGAAGAGGATGTGCAGGATTGGCTATCACGTTTATCATCCATTGTTGAGAGTTTTAATTTAAAAGACATTTTTAATATGGATGAAACTGGTTTATTTTATTGTGTACTTCCACTAGAACAATGTTAGTCAAAGGAGATTCATCTGCAGGGTGCAAAGTATCAAAGGAACGAATCACTGTAATAATGTGTGTCAGTGCAACTGGAGGAAAAAAAAACCACTGATCATTAACAAAGCTCTTTGTGCACGTTGTTTCAACTGCACTGATTTTTCAAAAATGGAAGTTGAATGGCATGCCAATTCCAAAGCTTGGATAACTTGTTCGATATTTATTGACTGGTTAAAGAAATTTAACAATTGTATGAAAAAATAAAACTGATTTGTTCTCCTCCTCCTAGACAATACACCTCGCACATTTTTGATAATCTTGATCTCACCAATGTTTAACTCTAATTTTTTCCTGCCAATACGACAAGCAAACTTCAGCCCTTAGATCTAGGGATCATTCAAAGTTTTAAACTTCATTACTGCCGTCAATTTTTACAAATGCTTGTTTCCAAATTAGATGAATCTAAAGATGCAGCTGAAGCGGCCAGAAGAATCACAATTGCTGATGCCATTCATTGGGTGAAAACCTCAGAGTGCTGTATTATTATCAACCATTGTGAAATGCTTTTCAAAATGTGGAATTGGAACTGATTTGACTTCAGATGTCGACAATAACCAAGAAGAAAATTTGCTTTCTGAAGTTATGGAATTAGGAAACAATGCTTTTGTTCAGGTTGAACAAGAAACGATCAATGAAACTGTACAATGCTATGAAGTTGAAGATGACAACTGGGAACAAAGAATTCTTCAACAAGCTAATGAAAATATCACAATAGAAGAATGCAACGACAGCAATGATTCTGAAAATACAGTGGATGATATAATCAGTTTGTCACAAGGACTGAAATATGTTGAAGAATTAAAAAGACTGGCATCAACAATAGAAAATAATGAACAGTTGTTGTATCAATTAAATGACATCGAACACTGCTTGGCTGTAGAAATTATAAAATATAAACATGTGATGCGACAAACTACTATTGATAGTTTTTCCATATTAATTAAATAGGTTATGTTTTTGAAGAAATGATAAACTATGTAAATTGTTATAAATTGTGATTATAAATTGTAACAAAAACATACGTTTTGTTTTAAATAAAGAATAATCATTTTTTTTTCATTTAAACATGTTGTATTATAATTAACCTGTATAAACGACCAGTTTTGATTGGAATGGGAGGTGGTGGTCTTATACAGGTTCTACTGTATATTAAAAACTTTTGTAGAGATCGGCAATTTGGATGTAATTAAGAAATAATTAAGTCGTAATTAGATCAAACGAGAAGAAAAAAGAAGGAGAGACATCTGGAGAAATAGACAAGGTGCTCTCTCAAAACAAACAAGTAAGAAATACGACGACATTACAAATTGTATTTCGATCGGTCAGTAGACTTTCGCCTCAGTCCTAATAAATCGCTAAGAATGTTTACATCAAATGTTAGCCAAATAGTCGCGGATTGGACACTTGACTCGGCAAATGTTCGAAAGGTAAACATCCGAATTCTCTCCCTGGGAAGAAGGGTCAGAAAAGGTCAATGGGTATATAAGAGCTGTTGCCGCCCTCGATCAGGGCCTGTTCCGCAGTCTTCTTGCTCTCCGACTTCGTCAGCACCTCGATTGTTTTATTTCACTGGTTCTACGTGGCTCTCCGTATCGACAAAGTTCGTCGCTGACTCTATCTTGTCAGCGAACCTTTTTCTTATGTGAAGGTTAACTCCCTACTACAGTTAATTTCTCCGAAGTCTCCGTAACTGTCAGCTACCGGACGACAAATTTGGCAGTTAGTTGTTAGTTACACTTTTCCTCACGACGAAGATTCCTAGTGTGCTCCCGTCTTCTAAATTTTATAAAAGAACTAAAGACTGAGTGTGTGATAAGGACTAAAGACTGTTGTTTCAAGCAGGCCAGCCCTCGACTGTCATCTTCATCTGTTACACTGTGAACTAATTCCAGGTATCTCTATCTCTCAATATGATGATTATCTGTCACAGCAATTTGTGATAGAGATCTCTCTCAATAAAGGACGTTATTCTTCGACAAACGTAGTCTCTGTGTCGATTTGCCGAACAGCACAATTATTACCTGTCCTTACTCACGTGGAAAATATAAATAGATCTACCGCTCGCTTGTTTGTTGGCATCAAATACAACGATCTGATTGGTGTCAGAACCTGACGTTTGTCGTATTTAGGCTTAACGCCTGTATCATTACTGTCCACGGTCCTCATACTTTGCTTGCTATAGTACTGTTTTCAATAGTTTTACAGAACAGTATATCTTCTCTAACATCAGTTTCTACAACATATCTTGCATATATGCAATCAAATGAGCATCTTTAACTACATCTGTTGCTTTATCCACTTGTAAAGAGAAGTGGATAAGACAATTTTAGTTTTTCTATTAATTGATCAAAAAGATCTTCAGATATGTCAGAAATTTTATTCATTTAATCCGAAGCGCTTTCGGCATATTCATAGCCTTCTTCAGTGTTATAAACTTTAACTGATTATAGAACATCGAATGTAGAATATAAGAATTAATTTAAATTAAGCAACTTAAATTTGTTGCTATAGGAACAAAACATGTATAACTATATAATAATTCAAAACTACATTTAAAATAACATTAATACTATGTTGTTGTTGTTGTTGTTATGTGCCATCAAGTCGAGTTCGACTTCTGGTGACTGCGTGGACAAATACTCTCCATTCAGACCTGCTTTTGGTCAGTTCACACAGTTCTCTCAAAGTCATTCCAGTAGTTGTCTTGATCCTATCTTCCATCTTGTTTTTGGTCGTCCTCTTCTGCTTCCCTCCACCTTTCCAAGCATAATTATCTTTTCCAATCCATGCTCTGCATGCATCACATGTCCAAAATATGAGAGCTGCTGTTTGGTGATTATGGCCTCTAGGGAGCAGCCTGGTTTGACTTCATCCAACACTGATTTATTGGTTCTTCTTGCCAAGCAGAATTTTGAGCAATCTTCTCCAGTTTCACAATTCAAAGGATCTATCTTTCTTTCACATTTCCTGATTGTCCAACTTTCACAACCATCATACATCACAGGGAAGTCCATTGCCCTTACTATTCTTAACTTGGTTGACAAAAAAATATCTTTATCCTTCATTATCTTTACACGACATAAATATATTACATTGATGTAGAAAATTATCATTGTTATGGATGATGTCACTATTGTGGTATTGGATTATGGTTGATTACTGTTTTTGTTTTTTCTGGCACCAAATCCATGCTGGACTAACTGTATTTGGTTCTATGGTGTTTATTACGTTACATCCTTTTAATTTCTTATCTATTATGCTGATTGTTTCCACTATTCTGATTTTCAGTGGATTGTGCTCCTTCCTAAAAACTTTAGCGTCATCCCAGTTTATTACTGTTTCGAAGTTAGTAATTCTTTGTGAAAACGACGTATTGTTACTGTTTTCTGTGGCGTTTTTTTTATGCTCTATTCTTTTATGTAACGAGCAAGAAGTGTACTCTATGTACATTTCATTCCTCTGTGTGTCTAAATTTTTAAACTGATTCTCATATTCCCTGGCAAACTCATTCCATTTTATGGGATCTTTATCATTTCGCAATAGATTGAAAATGGTGTTCCTTCTATTAAATATTATTTTATTGTTAGTCATTTTTTGTAATTTTCTTTTAAATTTCCTAAAAATTCTGTTATTTTCTGCAGTATACGTCTTTCCCTCCTCGTCATGTGTTTTATTGTTGTCACTGTCTGAATGGTTTAGTGGTACTACGTGTGACTTTTCCCCATATCTTTAAGATATCATTTCTATTGTAACTGTGCAATTTCCCTTGGTATAGTACCCAATCTAGTTCTTCTTTAGCAGTGTCTTGATTGCTGCAGTGTGTTATTATCCTTTGTAGCATAGTCCTAAATGCCACCGTTTTATAATGCATTCTATTAAGCTCATTAGTAATCTTAGTAAAATTAGTACATAGAGGAGACGAATTGTGAAGAACTGAAGGATAAAAGAGACAACTGAACCTAAATCGAACTAAAGTTTAGATAACTAAACCAACAGAAAAGATTACTAATGAGCTTAATAGAATACTATACTCGAAGAGAGTACCAACCTTCCTAAAAAACAGAAATGTCAAAGCTCCACAAGCACCAAGACTTTTAGCCTTTGTTAAGCTGCACAAACAACCAATTTCCTTTAGACTGATAATAGAGAAACATAATTCTCCTACCTTTGAAGCTGAATCAGCATTAGCAAAATGGTGCTTGGAACACATGAAGGGGTATCCATGGTCAATACAATCAGCTAAGGAAATGCTGGATGCTTTATTTGAGGTAGGACCCTTCCCAGATGAAATGTACGACTTTGAATCTTTATATCCTAAAATTGAAATTGAACCAGCATGCCTAGAACTATATCACCTTCTATTATCACAACTTCCACAGAAAGAGTGTGAACTTACCATCACTAGAAACTTGTGCCATATCTTACTACATAAAGTTGTATTTCATATTTAACGGTAAATACTATCAAAAAACGAAAGGTATCCCAATTGGCAGCTTCTTGCAGGCGTCCTTGCAGAGTTAATGGTTTGTAAAAAAGAGGAGACTATTATACCGAAGTTAACTACAGAGATACCTCTTTATAAGAGATACATTGACGACATATTATTTGTGGTAAAAGAGAGACTAGTGATAAGTATGATCTGGAAAGCTTATTAAGTGATAAATCCTTAGGACTGATATTAAAAAGGCAAGAATGTAATGAATTAACCATCAGTTATTTAGACATGAAAATTAAAATTACAAATGGCGAATATGTCACATCAGTATTTAGAAAGAATACATATAGACCATTTTTTATTAAAGCGACTGCAAAGGAACCATGGCATTATAAAACGGTGGCATTTAGGACTATGCTACAAAGGATAATAACACACTGCAGCAATCAAGACACTGCTAAAGAAGAACTAGATTGGGTACTATACCAAGGGAAATTGCACAGTTACAATAGAAATGATATCTTAAAGATATGGGAAATAGTCACACGTAGTACCACTAAACCATTCAAACAGTGACAACAACAAAACACATGAGGAGGAGGGAAAGACGTATACTGCAGAAAATAACAGAATTTTTAGGAAATTTAAAAGAAAATTACAAAAAATGACTAACAATAAAATAATATTTAATAGAAGGAACACCATTTTCAATCTATTGCGAAATAAAGATCCCATTAAATGGAATCAGTTTGCCAGGGAATATGAGAATCTGTTTAAAAATTTAGACACACAGAGGAATGAAATGTACATAGAGTACACTTCTTGCTCGTTACAAAGAATAAGATCATATAAAAAACGCCACAGGAAACAGTAATAACTCTGACCTATCCTGTTTATTATTTTATTATGCTCTTTATTTTCAATATTATCTAACATATTATATTTTAGTTTAAGAGTTGAAATACTTCCACATTCTCTGTCTCAGTAGTTAGCAATCATTTTTTTACAGAATGGACATCTGTCTTCCAAACAAGCTTTCCCAGCTAGTGACGTCATCTTGTCTAAAAAATTTACCACTGATCTGATATGAGAATATAAGAATGATCTCTTATCGATGTTTTGTTTGGTATATAATTAAATTGTAAAGAGGATGACATGAATTGATTATTTTTATATTTTTTTATTTTTATTCTGTAAGCTAATAAATTTGATATTGTGATGCGAAATTATGCAAATGAGCCAACCTCGGCACTATAATAACTTAGTAAAAAACCACCCGTGTCTGACGATACAGTGAGATGTTGTTATCAACGTGAAATTGGCTAAGTGACAATTGAGTTTCTTGTAAAGGTCTCCAATTGCTTGAAATTTGTATTGGGGAGTAGAATTAATTAGTATTTAAGGATATAGTTATTGTGAATAACTTGATTTTTGAATATTTGAATATTGATTAAATAAGTTTTGTTGATTATTTGAATCTGCTTTATTATTATTCAAATAAAGCTTTAATTAACACTTTGTAAGTGTTTTGAGTTTAATAAATTTATATTTTCTGTTACTTGTTTTGAGAATTTATTCAATTTATTAGTATAAGTTTCTAACATCATTTTGTTGTTTTCTGATCTAACACTTAATTGATACTTCTAATTGTAAATTTCTGGTTGTTTTGTTTTTACCGGTTAGACGTTAAGTTTTGATAGATTGTTTTGGCTTTAATTATATTTAATTTAGAACATAGTAAAAGACCTCAGCTCAGGCCAAACTCTGGATTTGCAGAGTTGTTAGAATGTTAGATTTAATTATAATTATTATTATTGGTGTTCGTTAGAAATCGCGACTTTGCAAAGTTATTAGGAAAAAGCGCAATCCACTGAAAGTCAGAATAGCGGAAACGATCAGCATAATAGATAAGAAATTAAAAGGATGTAACGTAATAAACACCATAGAATCAAATATAGTTAGTCCAGCATTGATTTGGTGCCAGTAAAAACAAAAATGGTATCAACCATAAAACCAATACCTCAATAGTGACATCATCCATAATGACTATAATTTTCTACATCAATGTAATATATTTATGTTGTGTATAGTATTAATGTTATTTTAAATATAGTTTTGAATTATTATATAGTTATACATGTTGTAGACTTTAATTTTAATGTTTTGTTCCTATAGTAACGAATTTAAGTTGCTTAATTTAAATTAATTTTATATTCTACATTTGATGTTCTATAATCAGTTAAAGTTTGTACTGCTGAAGAAGACTATGAATATGCTGAAAGCACTTCGGATTAAACAAATAAAATTGTGTAATATAGACTCTGAGCGTAATTTATAAAGCTAGTAAATTTATTAATAATCTAAATTTACTAGCCAAATTATAGCTCTTGAAATTTTAACGGTAACTTTTAATGATTAGAAAGAATTTAAACTAATTTTAGCACCATCTCATAATTAGAATAATTATTATTTTATTAAATCAATGAGTGGCACCATCTATTAACTAATCATTCAACTAGAATTTTTAGCTAATTTATCTGAAGGAAACATCCGCCTCAGTTCGGGACTGAACCGGGGACCTTTGTGCTAACGTCCCAATGTCATACCGCTAGACCACTGAGGCCAACGAGCAAATTGATTCTTCAGACAGTTATATTAATTTTAGTATTAATTTATTGGTTACTCACATTGGACTTTGCTGATATATCCATTCCTGACCGGGGTAGTAGTAGTAGTAGTAGTAAATAGGGAGGGGCCTACCCAGCCCGAGCACTGCGACCAACAGTGGTCTATTGTGCACCCCCAATCAAATCATCCCCAGAAGAAGGCTCCGTCTTTAAAACAAACGACAGTATATTCTTCAATGGGACAGTAGCGAGATCCTCGGGAACAGGAAAGTACATCCCCAAGAGATCACGCCTAAGCCACGAAAGGGCAACACATCCACACAAAATGTGGAGAGGAGTTTCCTCCTCATACTGACATCTGCACATAGGGCTATCAACAAGCCCAATCAAGTGAAGATGTCTCCTAAGATGACAGTGCCCCGTAAGAAGCCCTGTAACAATTCTAACTTCAAATTTGTTCAGAGTAAGCAACTCTTTGGTTCGCTGCCCACAGCAACCCAAAATGAGAGCCTTCGCCTGCCTAAGACCAGAGGTAGACCTCCAGAAAGCATGATGCTGAGCCGCCAGCCAGTCCCTGACAACCCGCCCAAAGACATCCGAACCAATGCCCAGGACAGGCTCAGGTCCAAAAAAGGGGTGAGAAGTTCCTTCCCTGGCAAGCTTATCAGCAACCTCATTGCCCCCAATCCCCTTGTGCCCCGGCACCCAAACCAGTTGTACCCTATTCTTGGTGGCCAGTTCCTCAATCAGAAGATTGCATTCCCAGACTAGATTCGAGACAAATCAGGAATTATCAAGTGCATTAAGAGCAGCCTGATTGTGAGATAGGATAAAAATATGCTTACCAGCATAATCCCTATCAAGATTAATACTAATTCATGCATTTTTATTATTTTTTATAAAAATGTTCTTTGTAATTTTTATGAGAAAGTAAACTTCGTACAGCATCCGAAAGTAGAAGGTGTCAGATTTAATTTAAAATAATTTGAAATGAATATATTGTAGATGACAAAAGAATTTATTTTAGATAGAAAACTGCCGATTTTCAACTCTATATTTTCGTAAGTACCAGCAGTACAATCAAATAAAACGAAGAATTTATTAATAATCCTCGCATTCTCCTTCGATCTCTCTTTTGTTCTCCCGAAAGTTCGGCTTTTAAATGTTCTAAATGACAAACATCAAATCAAAAATATATTATAAGCAAGATAATTATCGATATTCATTATTCAAAAGAATTAAAGATCTGATGGAATATTTTATTTATATTTTTGAAGTTGCGCTTTTATAAATTTGTACGGTGATCGGTTAAAAGACTAACAACAATTTTCTTGTATAGTGATTATTCTTTTGATAATTTCCGACGAATATCGATCAGAATATTCATGAAAGGATGAAAAATATTATACAGTTTCGTTTCACGATTACATTATTTCAGATTTACGGATTTTTTTTTTTTTTTTGTGAATAACTACTTTCAGAAACGAAGGAATAAACGTAGTACAGTCCGATAATGTTTAAATTTTTTTAAATATTTATGATAAGAATAATGATGATAATCCTCTTTTTATTTCGCACTATTATTTCCATCATCTATGCTAGATATCAGAATGAAGTTACGAACAATCTACAACTTTAATGCAAGCAAAATTCGATCTAAAAATATTTAAATTTCTAACATTAATTTCAAAGATAGATCGCAGCTTCTTGCATAAATATCGATTATTTTTTATTAATTACAGTTTTATTAAAGAAATATTCTCTTCATGTAACTTAAATTGTTATTTTTATCTACTATAATCTTTAATAAGTCATCTGAAGCAGAGTAACAAAATGCGAAAGGAAAATTCTCCACCTTTAAAAAAAATAACAATAAAATTGTTTTTTAATGCGAAATCAATAGTTTTAATTATAAAATATTTTTTACCAATACGGAGTAGTTATCATTCATATTGTTAACTCCGATTTAAGTATCAAAATCGAATTTTGTTATCCGCATCGATCGACGAGAGTAATGCTATATAGGATGGATGATAATTGATACGATGCAGTATTAAAAGAGTGCAATTATCTTGTTTTATGAAATTCAGAATGAACTTCGACATCAAAGGAAAGCTTACAGCTTCGTTATCTGCTTTCATTTAAAGAGGTAGAAAATTAATAGCAATACTTGCTGTCGATCGTTGCTGTACGTACTCTACAACAGTTCTCGAATAGCTCGTCGGAGATTCTCCAGAAATTATAATGCTCTTATCTCTGTCACCAAACATCTCTTTATCGAAGTAAAGATAATCAACTTGGAAACGAGTAAAGGACATAAAAAAAGGAAACAATCATCAAGGGACTTGATGAATCTGTCTATTGGCAGACTTATTAAACTTCCATTAAGTGTGGCAGATTAATTTCTCAAGGCATCAGCTTTCGTCTTATTTTTCTTTTCTTGCAACATTGAAAAATTCGACAATTATTCATCGTCTAGATGACGATAAGATTTTTCTCTTTACCGAATTTCGCTAGGTTGTTATATGAATTTTTCTGGAGAAAAATTTCGCCAAATCGAAATAAACGCTAATACGAATTTTGACGTTGTTAGCTAATATTCATTATTAATTACAAATATTGATTCATTTATATTAAAAAAATGAAAAGTTTCGTGTGTAAATCTCGCTTCTTTAAGTATCGATCGTGTTGCCTCGAAGGATTTCGTCTCCATTTGGAAGTTCGGACACGAAATTTTATATTTCTATTTTGGCGATTTTTTTTCTGGGGAATCCGGATTTGCTCTCGATGCTCATTTCTCAACGTGCTGCCAATTCTTTACAGCACGTTGAGAGAAATTCTTTCCAGCACGTTTTCTCTAGTTTTTTTTTTTTTTACTGAAATGCAAATTCGGACACGAAATTTTATATTTCTATTTTGGCGATTTTTTTTTCTGGGGAATCCGGATTTGCCCTCGATGCTCATTTCTCAACGTGCTGGCAATTCTTTCCAGCACGTTTTCTCTAGTTTTTTTTTTTTTTTACTGAAATGCCAGTTAAACAGAAAATCTGCTTAAAATCGATTTAAGAAAATATAAATTTATTAATCGATTTGTTATCGTGGTCACGGAACAGTATGATTGCTCCATTATGTATATTGCTTACAAGTCTTTCAAATAAATTAAAATTTTATCTATATATAGCCTAACAAAAGATTATATAATACCTGAGTCGGATTTTATGGTTATCATACTATACGAGGATTATGCGTGTTCACGACAATCATAACTCCTTCAAAATAAAGTTAGAAACTTTAAAAGTTGGAAACAGTCAAAGAAGATTTTTATTATCAAATGTAATCAAGATTAGAGTAGAAATTTTATGAATTAGAAATAAAATTCACAATTAAACGTTCAGAATTAATTCTGTAAAATTTTCATCGGAATTTTTGTGTTATTGAATTTACAGTTCATCGAAGAAGATTTAAGATTAATCTCATATCGATTGCATCAATAGTTTGAGACGGGCCAAATATTTAATTTTTTCGTAGAATATCGGTAGCCATCTTTGTTTTATTCTGATTAAAATTAAATAAATTTTTCCGAATTTATTCAATTTAATCTCAAAAATGACAATTATCTCCATGGACTTCGATGGCTGTGTTCTTTTTCGAATTATGCCATTTTTATAATTTTAAACACGTTGTTGATTAAAAATATTTTTGTTTTTATACTTTTCCTTCTTCAAGTAACATCTTTTTAAAGGCTACTGAAAATATAAAGTGAGTTTCATGGTCGTAAATACGAAAGTAGTCAGAAAATTAATTATCTACTTATTTATGGCATAAATAATTTATGTATAATACCATAAATCACAATTAATTTTTCAAACTACATTTCTTCTGAAGTAAATTTTTACACTATATGAAATACTACATTCAATTTTCTTCGGTTTCTTCCATTAGCAAATTTAAAATCTTGGCATTCAATCTTGTGTGAACTTTATCTCCCTTACGCTTTTGTTTACAGATTGAAATATGTTAGGTCATAGTGTGATAATGTGAAACGAGTTTCTGCCCGTATAACGCCCCAGTTCTTGACAAAACAAGCAAATAAATACGAAAGTATCAATTAAAAATCCACATCCACTTGTGTTCACGTCTTTATCGCTTATTAGTATACAACCTACGAAGTAAGTTATACACGAATTAAGTAATTAGTGGAAAGTTCTCCGATAACATTTTCGACAACTCATTAGAGGAAAAGTTTTGGTGATCGATATACAGGAAACATGTAAATTAGATCACATATAAAGTCATAACGCCAAACATAAATTAAACGTTACGAATAAAAATGTTTTAAGAGTTTTGTTTGAATGATGGATTATCTGAGACGAAATCAATACAACGTCAAGTCTGCCATACAGTTAATTATTAATATCTGCATTATTCTGATTTTACCAAGAAAATTAAATCAAGTGAGGATGAGTAGTCGTCAGTCGCCTACGCAAAATAAATTAGTTTAGCTTCTGTTGTGATCGCATTTTCTCCAACTCGGCTCTCTCTCTTTTGTAAGAATGAGTTGTATGCTTTTATCTTCTAAATATCATCGCTATCTCATTATTGTCGGCATATTCGCATCAAATTTTGATAACGCGAAAAATGTACACCAATATTTAAAAAGAATAAATTTAATGGCAGACGTTGCCACGTTAAATTACCAATCAGTGTCATCAGGGCTGCATTCACTTAGTGCGGGTCCGATTGGATATTTCTCGAGAGGCCTTTATCATCATATATATTAATAGTCAAACGTGGCTGGCTGGATGGATGGATGTCCCTTTTTCTGTCTAATCTCTATACCGATTTCTATAAATAGTGTAGAGTTAAGAAGGCCTAATCTTTGGATGACAGCGACAGCCAAGATTATTTGTTGTTATTAATTATTTAAAAATTAAAGAATAAAAATTAAATTGAAATTGAAGTTCCCGTAAAAAAACAGAATCTGCAGATGGTGCTGTAACGTAATAATTATTAGCGTCCCTAGATATATAGAGTACGGCATTCAGCCGCCATTTTATATCCTCCTGCAGATCGATAATCATGGATAACTTTATGGAAAGTAAACCATAATACTATATTTCTTTTCGATTTTTTAAATACAGCAGTTGCTTGCCTAACAAACGAAAAGTTTTCGTTCTAATATTTTGTAATGACTTCTTTTTATTTCTAATTTCTTTTACTTTGCTGCAAAGGAAAGAATTTGTGACCCTTTTCTGTTCGATTAGAACACTTTTCAACTCTATTACAATGCATGTTTTTAAAAAATAACCAGAAAGCCTATCAACGCAAATGATAACTCCCTATTTAACAAGATATAAAATGGTCGATTTGGCGGCATCTGATGGCACAAAGAAATGCGTTACTCTATATATCTAGGGACTCTAATAACTATAACGACCAACGATCTGAAGTAACGGACTCCATTTTATGATTCCCTACCATCCATGTTCCCTACACGAGTTCGGAAGTTTTTTCATTGTTATATGCAGTACTATAAGATTATATTTCCGCTCATTTATATGAGCGGGTAATTTCTAGTATATATAAATAAATTAAGCAACGTTTATAAATAAATCGCATTTTTTAATTAATTAAACTCCTTTGATTGCTATGGACACATGTATGCGTACAGCCAAAGCTATCGATATGGACTATGGACATATTTATGCGTCCACAATGAAATTGACTATATAGACGTTTCTGGTTATTGTAATCTGTAACTTCCTTTATTACATTGTACCATTTATACATTCCGCGAATATTGAAAAAAAAGAGAGATATTTTTTAAAATATATTTTCTTAATACAATTTTTAATTACATAAGTTTTGACGAACACGAGACCCCTCAAGAGCGGGGCCCGATTGGGTACACTTCTTCCAATTGGCTCTTATGCCAACGGATTTTTATGGGGAATCCGGATTTGCCCTCGATGCTCATTTCTCAACTTGCTGGCAATTCTTTCCAAAATTCTCTAGTTTCTTTCCCCTGTAAAATGCCAATTAAACAGAAAAACTACTTAAAACCGATTTAAGAAAATATAAATTAATATTGGCCCTAAATTTTATATGTAAAATATTTAATATTTTTGACAAGTTTACGTTGGAATCTAATATAAAAAAAAGAGTTCCAATGCTAAAAGACACATTACGTGCTACTAGCGGAGAAAAGGAAATTTTTTTAAATAAAAAAAAGAAACTATTTATTAAATTATTTAAATTGAAACAAAATTTAATCTCGTAAAACTGAAACTTTTGCAAAACTTTGACTGCTATAAAAGCTATTTACCTCACAAAAGTACAAATTTCGGTTTAATGTTATATAGTTAGAAACATTTAAATATTTTTTTTCCAAAGATGACATAAAAAAATTTGCATTAACTTAGATATTGTTTTCTGTTATGATAATAAGACAGTACTTAGAAGAAGACTTGTGTAATTTATCCAAAAGTCGAGTCTTTAGTGACTAAAGGCATTAGAGAAAGATGTATTCAGCACATTAGAAGTTACCTGATTAGACCACCACTTGACTTTTATTTTTTTTTCCTTCAACGTTTCTGACTTAATGAAAAGTTATTACAGTTCGTTCGTTGGCATACAAAGTCAACTAATTTCTTTCTTAGCCTACATGACATCCAAAAAAATAAAATAAACTGCAAAGATATACTAAACGTCATTTGTATCAATCATTGTAAATGTTTCCATTAAGTGAAACATTTAAGCTATTCCGTTTTGTTTGCAGTTCGTGAAGATTCTGGAAATTTCACGTGAAAGTATTTAAAATATGGCGTTAAAATTCCGTCTCTGAGGAATTTTAAAGTAACTCTTAACGTAATTACAGTTTTATACTTCCCTTTTGATTCTACTGTATATCAGAATGTGCAGACATATTATGGCATAGAAGATTCATAATTATTTTAGATTGAGTCTGAAAAGAGAAATATATATATAAAAAAGTAATATTTTTACATATTTTTATTTATGAATATGGTAAACAGTTTTCGGTTCTCATAAATTAAAACTTTTTTTTTTT
>AYEL01042497.1:0-16576 GCA_000484575.1 Olivierus martensii
TGATGACTCAACAGAAGTTAAAGGAGTTCGGCTGGGAAGTTCTCATTCACCCTCCATATTCGTCAGACATTGCGCCATCGGATTACTATCTCTTTCGATCACTACAAAATTTTCTACAAGGGAAAAAATTTATAAATATTGCTGAAGTCGAAAAACACTTAAAATTATTTTTTGAATCACAACCACCAAAATTTTTTGAAAATGGCATGAAAAAACTACCGACTCGATGGGAAAGGTTGTAAATTCAGACTGAAATTATTTTACTGCATAAAATTATCTTTAAATTTGTAAATTTCATTTTATTTGCTTATTGAAAAAAACGCACGAACTTTCCGGACAACCCTATAGAAAAATGTATTTTCTCATGGTCAATTATATATTGCAACATCACCAGTGATTGCTTCAGTTAATTTATAATTTGTTTTCCAGTAATCCCAAAAAATCTGCAATTAATTTAAAAAAAAAAAATATGTTCTTAATTAATAAGATAAACTTCGTTAATAATAAAGAAATTTTGAAATCATTAAATTTTAAAATGATTCACTGATATTGTTATTCTTTTATTGCTGGCATAAGCTGCAACAGGTTTACTAGTAAGAATAAAGATTGGCTTAAATGTACTCATCATGAACGAATGCAAAGTAAAAATAATGCAAATACAATGATGATGATACAAAATAAGATTAGATTTTAAAAATTACATAGTTGAGTTGAGACTGAAAGTGCTTATGTTATTTATTTTGTTTTATAAATTTTATATAACTTTTTATATTTTTTACATTATTAAAATCTAATTTTATTTTGTATCATCATTATGTGAGGAAGTTAACTTGGACCTGTCCTATTTTTATTTTATTATGCACTCTATTATTTATTTATCGTTATTTTCCTATATGCTAACGTATTATATTTTAGTTTAAAAGTTAACTTACTTCCACGCTCTCAGTCGTAGCTGGCAATCACGTGATACGGAATCGGAACCCGTATCCGGAAGAGCTATCCTGGTTAATGGTGTCCTCTTATCTACATAATACTTACCACTGAACTGATATGTGAAAATAAGAATGATCCGTATCGGTATTTTTGTTCGATATATAAATTAATTGTAAAGATAATGACATGAATGAATTACTCTGTAAACTGATAACTTTGAACTTGTTACGTGTAAGTATGCAAATGAGCGAAGTGCGGGATTGTAAGTCACCCGTATAAAAGACCAACGCATAGAGGTGCTGAATTTCCAGACGTAGAATTGGCGAAAAGTGACATTTGAGTTTCTTGTAAGGATCGACTATTATTTGAAGTTTGTATCGGAGATGGAGGTAGTAGAATTTAAATAGTATTTAAGGTTCTTTTCTTTGTGAATAATTGTTTGTTGAGATTTGAGTTAGATTAAACAAGTTTTGTTGATTAATTGATTGTTGCTTTATTATAGTTTCAATAAAGCATTTATTAACATTTTGTAAGTATTTTTGAGTCTAATAAATTTATATTTTCTTATTATATAACTTTTTTGAATATTCTCTTCAATTTATTAGTGTAAGTTCTAACATCGTTTTTTGTTCATTTTACTGCTGACACTTAATCGGTACTTTCAGTGTAAGTTCCGATATTTAGTTTCGTTTCGTCAGTTACATTGTTGTTAGATTGTTTTATAATTACTTAGTATTAAGTTAAAACTTAGAAAAAGACCTGAGCTCAGGCCGAACTCTGGAATTTGCAGAGTCGCTAGCTGTTAGGTTTAGCTTATAATTGGAATTATTGCATTCGTTCTAATCCGCGACTTTGCAATTATACTTGTTATTTTTACTTTGTATTGAATTTATCAACTCAATAATTATCATAAAAATGCTATATTGTTGTCAGTGATAACTTAAAATCATAAAAAAGTATGGATTTAATAGTAAATTAAGTTTACAAAATTTTATATAAAACTATAGAAACAGATTTAAATATTGATGACCTTTTCTTGTATTGTGAAAAAATTATTTAGATAAATTCAATTTTTAATGATATTTTTTAATGACAATGAAAGATAAAATTCAAACTAATTCAACTTGAATATTTATAAATTTGCACATTTCTAATTTTAAGTAATTTAATCAAAATATTTTGTAATGATATCATATTTTAAATTATTAACCTGTTGACTGCCACATCCTACTCACTTAAGCGATTGGAGAATGCCAATCAGTTTTTATGTTAAACCTAACAGACATTAGGATAACTTTAAATGCTTTTATTTATTTCATTTTTATGCATTATAAATTAATTTTTTTTAATCTGGGGGCACAGCAGTGCCCCTGCCAAGTTGAGCAATCATGGCCGTACCATCCTTTTCTGGAAGGAACTCAGGGTACTTTTGAGACCTCCATATCTTTGTGTTGGAGTTGCCCAAGAACCTGAAATTTTTTTATCTAGAGTAGTTGGTAAACGGAACGAAACCTCTAAATTTCACACTTCTATCTTTTCTAATTCAAAAGATATATGTACTCATAATTTTGTTTTTTCGACACTGACCGATCATCAAAAATCAGTGATACTTCTAGCAGCCCTAGAAACTTGAAATTTGGGATGAAGATAGTGTTTAGGGTACAAAGAAAGGAAAAATTAGAAAATCTGGAAAATCTGCATTTGCAACCGCAGTTATGTTGACATTCCCTCGTTCGCTGTCGGCAACCTTAATTGTTATTCTATTCTACAAATAATAAAAACTCCCTTATTCGAGATTCAATATTGGTATAATTTTAACAATGTATAAATAATAACCTAGAAACAAGTTGGAAATAAATGCTTTTTCAATATAAATTTATTCATCAGATTCGCCCATAGAGAAAAACTTTGGGTCTGCTTGTTGATTTAAGTGGCGACAACGTGCCTCTTTCTGCTGGACATTTGCATATCCTAATAACTGTTCTTCTACTGATGTCCTGCATTTCAGCAATTTCATTCACCAAAACACCATTTTCTGGATTATCAACCCTGTAACTTCTTTCGTGATGGCACGAGGCATTGTCTTCAGTGTCGAGATGCAGGGATGAGGATGACGTTTGACTACGTCATCCTCATCCCTGCATCTGAATTAGTATTTCAGGGAAAAATTATCACTTACCCCTATCGCACATGGTTTTTTATTACCTATTACCAAAGCCATAATATTAGTACGCCATTCGTTTTCTATGAAAACTTTAATATTCATTTTAAACACATCACAGTTCTCTCGCCGCTATCAGAACCCTACCTCTCGTTGCTAGCGAACTACATAATGGACGATCCCTCCGCCAGCAGATTAGTGCCTACATTACCGAGAAAACTACTGGATGCTGTATCCGAGTATTGTAAGGAAGCTGAACGTATCTGGTGAGGTGACAAACATTTTGGCCGGAGCTGAGTTCTATTCATGTAACTTTAAAAATAAAAACAAACTATACTTGTATTAATATTTCTTAAGCAAATCATTCTCTAATTTGTTTATATATCGTATTTTTAAGTTCCACAACAAAATGGGCATTATAAATAAATGAAATTTAATTATATAGATTATGTCTTTTTCTATTAGAAACAAATGATACATTCCAGAGTTTTGTTTTGTATGTTATGTATAAAAAAAAAACCATTTACAAATAATAGAGAGAGTATAATAATACATGATGACTAAAAGGAATAAATTAAAATTATAATGTGGCATCTTTAATTAGCCACTGAGTTTTTATAAACTTTACATCAAATTTATAATAGTAATCTTGAATAGCCACCTTAACGATGGCAGTGCCATCTGGTGATATGATATTGGAAACAGGAGTTGTATTACTTCCCTCTCTATTACCATGCTCAAATGTCACTTAGCCAATCTCACGTCAATACAACCCTCGCTGTGTCATTGGTTGCTTCCATTTTTATACCAAGTGACTTACAATCCCGTACTTTGCTAATTTGCTTAAGTTTGCGTAACAATATCAAATTTATTAGCTCACAGAATCATATCATTCTCTTTACAATTTAATTATATACCGAACAAAATATCAATACGAGATCATTCTCTACCACTGATCCAATATGAGAATATGGATTGGGAAGATGGCATCTAATGGCAGCAAGTTTGTATACGTGAAAGTGACTGGTCATTTAAGTGAAGTGACAGGAACTTTTCATTTATTCTTCCATATTTGTAAGACAGTTAGTGTGGATTTTTGGGACTAATCTAAGTGGTGTCAGTTTTCTCTCAACAGCGCAACAGGTGGGATTTTTCCCTTTTCTTCTTCACTCCCGAGTTGGGAGGGCCGTTTACGTGTGTCGGAGAGTTCTCCTTCTTCTTTCTTGTTTGTAGTGAAGTCGGAACTAAGTTAACACCATAGGGTCACAAGACCCCTCGCCCCCGGAGGGGCTGCCTGGATGTTTGGCCCAGGACCTTTTTCTCTCTCCTCTTGGTCGGAGGCGGACAAATTATCGAAATGTGTGCGGTTGGGTATCTCCCTCTTCTTTCTTGTTTGTAGTGAAGTCGGACCTAAGTTAACACCATAGGGTCACAAGACCCCTCGCCCCTGGAGGGGCTGCCTGGATGTTTGGCCCAGGACCTTTGTTCTCTCTCCTCTTGGTCGGAGGCGGACAAATTATCGAAATGTGTGCGGTTGGGTATCTCCCTCCCATGATTACTATATTCATTGCGGGAACTTCCCCGCTTAAATCCAAAGAAAATTCATGAATTCTTTTCTAATCAAATTACAAATCATAAACTTATCGAGGAAATATGTTAATCCCATGGAGGACTTCTTATAGTTAAAACACCATCTCATGAATGTGTATCTGACCTTCTCCAACTGCATCAGTTTGTGGGAGTTCCAGTCTCAGTAAAACTCTCCCCGGATTGTATCTGTACTGATTACTTAATAAAAAATATCAGTGATAGAACTTATTCAGATTAGATGACGTCACTAGCCGGGATAGCTCTTTCGGAGGACAGATTCTGATTCCGTAACACGTGATTGCTAACTACTACAATGGGAATTGTGGAAATAAGTCAACTCTTAAGCTAAAATATAATACGTTAGATAATATTGAAAATAACAATAAATAATTAAAGAGCATAATAAAATAAAACAGGGCATGTTAGAGTTAACTTCTTCACACCATTATCATTTACAATATCTTCATGTCTTCTCACAATGTCATTATCTTTTGCTCTTCCAGCTCGAGTTTAAATCTCCTATTATGAAAATTTCTTTATTACTTGGGATTGCCTCCAAAACTTCAATAAGCTTTTTCCAGAATTTTCCCTTGGTGGTTTCATCAAAGTCATTTGTTGGTGCATATGCTCCAATAACAACAGTTTCTTGACTATTTTAATTTCTAAAGTTATAACTCCTTCACTTATAAAATTCCAACTTATAATAGCCTTTTTTAAATCCCTATGAAAGAGCATTAAGCCCTGCTTTAGCTCTGACATGACCAAAGATAAAAAAATCACCCTCCTCTTCTTTTTTTCTTAATTTCTGTTAAAACCAGCAAATCTACTTTTTACTTCTTAGATTCTATCAAATGTCTCATTTTGTTTTAGGTCTAATATATTCATTTTACTCAATATATTCAAAATAAGAAATATTTTATTTTAATATTATGCTAGAAAAATAAGCACAATATAGATTTACAGATATATTTGACTTTTCAAAACTGAGGCTATTTCTTCAAAAATTCCCACTGCAGACAAAATATTTGGAATCAATTCATTAATTATTTTATGAAATCTATACACAAGTTTTACAGTGATAAAAATCCATTAATTAAATTATATTAAAAGTTTATTGAATATTTTAATAAGTAGAAAAAATTTGATTTTCGATTTTTATCTATTCACATATTTTTATATTGGCATATTTGTTGTCAGTGCATGAATAATATTTTTTAATTAAATGTTTTAAATTTTATTCTTCAATGATTCCTGATTATAGAGTTTATTGTATTTGATTTTATCGATAGATAATTAAATCATCTTTTTTCCTGTTTGCACATAAAATAAATCTTGTAGAAGATTCATTTTGGATCCCATATAATGATATGCCCAAAGACCAGCATTGCTAAAATTTTATGTTGAACTTTGTCCAGTGGTTATTACAGAAGATTGGGAGCCCAAAGACTACTTTTTTGAAGTTTTTTCCAATGACTGTTTTTGAAAAAATAGTCAAAGAAAAAAATAGGTATGCAAATTAATACCTTTCAAAACATATTCCATCCGAAAAGTGGCTTGAAAAATGGAAAAATGTAGACACTGTAGAATTAATGGCATTTGTGGCCACAGAAATTTCGATGGGTCTAGTAAGAAAGCCAGCAGTTGGAGACTATTGGAAACATCCCATCTTGCTTAGACAAGCAAAATTGCAGAAGTCATGTCGAGAAATTGATTTGCACTGATAAAAATATTCCTGCACTTCGACAACAACGAAAACATGAAAGATGACAAGGAAGCAGGATTTGATCCTTTATTCAAAATTCAGCCAATACCTATTTGGATTCATACTGCTTAAGTAAAAATGTATCTTTTCATGAAAGTCTACAAAAATTTAAAGGAAGAGTATATTATAGACAATTTATGCCCAAAAAATCGAATATGGAATAAAAATATGGTCACTATGTGATTCTTCTAATGGCTACATGATGCATTGGGAAGTGTATACTGGTGGTACCAACAGTAGGCTCATCACCAATGTAGTCCTTTCTATTTTCAAACTGGCATATGATACATAGAGAACTGTATACTATGATCGTTTTTTTCAGCTCCCAATCTTTCTGTGAAGATATTTTCAAAAGGACTGAAAACTTGTGGCACTGCAGTTAGAAAATGTCAAGGAATGCCACCAGAAATAAAAACCTCGATCCAAGAAATATAACAAGAGGGCATAGGCAGTGCTTCTATTATCACACCAAGATTGTCTCATTGCTGGCATTTGAGTGGACATTAAATTAATCACAATGCTTTCATCATTCCACAATAATAAAATTACTACAGTACCCACACGTACAAAGTATTCAGTAAATGATTAGACCCAAAAAATAAGCCCAGTATATGGTAATGGATACATAATATATACATATCATCATCATCATAATCAATCATTATCAAGGCTAAAGGTCTCTCCAAGCAATTTCCAGTTCTTCATGTCTACAGCCTCTCTATTCCAACACCTTGATATAAAATTAACAATCTCATCTCTCCATCTGTAATGTGATCTCTTTCTTGGTCATTTTTTATCCCTTGGTATCCAGTGAAGTACTTTATTTGCCCATTTATCATCTTTATTCTTATATGTCTAACCCATGCTCACTTCTGCTTTTTTATCTTTTGGATTATATAAAAACATATGAAAAGTGTTGACTTAATGGACCAGAAATTAAGTTACTATAGATACAGTGGTAAAATTATCAAGCATTACAGTGTTATCTATCATTTTATTAAAGAGATAGCACTGATAAATAGCAATATTTTGTATAACTTATGTCAAATCATGAAAAAGTTTCTTCCAAATTATTTTGAAAATTAATAGCAGATGGGCTAGTAGAATCATATCTGGCAAAATGTTTCGAGGCATACTATACATAATCTTTTTTTCACTTAGGAAATTAATATTACATATAATCATCAGATTTGTTCTATTGAAACCATAAATTATTATTATAATCAAATTGACAGTGTAAATATCACTATCAGATTTATTCCAACTGACAAAATGCTATAATCATTAAATTAAAATTACTCCACACAATTCCAGATAAAGGAGATAATTTATGCTTTAGATATTCAGTATGATTATCAATTGAATAAAATTGGAAATATACTGTATATGCTACTTTTGGAAATTATCAATGTAATAATTCTTTGAGAAGTCAATATTGTATTTGATCCAGGTATTTAGATTTTGACATTCAATAAAAAAAACGGTAGATTTAAGGTGACAGATGACAAAAAGAGCAGTTTGATCTTCATAGATATACATATACGAGTATAATATTTTAGAGTGAAACCTGAAGAAGTTTTTCATTAAATGTTGCATGATTAAATGTTTTTGGTTATAAGCTACATTATTGAAAAGATGTATTGGAAAGAGTTTGGTAGTAGGATGTTCAAATATCAAAAAAGTTGGAATTTTCAGCTTTGTAAAGCAGAAAAATCTTCCAATTTAGAGAAGTTAATAACATTTATCAAAATGGAGTTTAGGAGAGAGTGCACTCGGTGATTGATAAAATTAGTTGCTCTAATGAAAATCCAAAGAAATGAAGCACATCCTGTCTGTTGAAACATATTAATTAAACTTTGAAGATTTTGATTTAGATAAATAGCATTTCAATTGAAAGAGTGCTTTGTAAAGAATAGAATCAGATTTACACATTTCTTTTAATAAAGTCAAAAAATTCTCTAATAGAGGATATATGAATCCTACTGTTTCAAGTCTAAATTGTTTAATCTGATACCATATGATCCATTTTGAAGAGTTTCCTTATGAAAATTCATTGAATTTTCTCCAATGAAAAGAGAATATCTGGGATCATAAAGAAGCATAGGGAAAGATGAAAAAATACACAAATAGAAAATTTTAAAAGTTGTTTCTAAATTTCAGTTTTCACATCCATGAACATATTAACAACAGCTGAAATCATTGCAGAATAATGATTCATTTTATCTTCAAAATGATGCTGGAATGTGGAAAAAGTTGAAAAGATGACACCTACATACTTCAGTTGAGAGATAATTTTCAGTTTTCTAATTTAATAGTAAGTAATTTTCAGTTAATGCTAAGGAAAAACATCTGATTTTGGATGTCTTCAGCCATTCCTGAATATCACAATTTTAGTTTTGTCAGGATTGATTGACTTTGAAAACAATATTTTTCAAGGTCTTTGATTTTGCATTGTAAGATTAACATCTGTGTAAATTAAAAATTGTATAGTCTGATCTAAGGCTCTAAGTTTGATGCTATCATTAGGAATATTGAAAACTTTAAACACATCATTAATGAAAAAGATGAACAATAAAGAACTTAGAGAATCTCCAAGGAAGAATGGAATTATTATATCCATTTTAAATCATCATCAAATGGATCAAATAATTTATTATCTGAAAGAATTTCCACAGAAAATTTGGAGAACAGTTTACAAATTATATGGATAAATTAGAAGCTACAATATGAAGGAAAAATTTACCAATTAATTTTAACTTATCAAGTCAAAGGCTGCCTTTAGATCTATGAATCAGGCATATAATTTTTGATTTTTCAATAACTGAATTAACAATTTCATTAAAAATAGACTATTGGTAGTATCTTTTCTGGGAATGAAAGCAAATTGAAGTTCTTTTATAAAGGAGTTGGCATGAAACCATTTGCTTAATCTAATTGCAAGTACTATAGTCCAATAAATAATTCTCTCATAGTAGAGAGCAAGGCAATTGGACACAGTTGTGTTTTATCATTCATTACATAGATAATTTTGTCCCATTCTGGAGAAGGGTCTGAGTCTTAGTATATTCAGTTGAATATACAGTTTATAGAATTAATCACATCCAAACAAACATCTCAGAAAGGAGACTGCAATAGAGTTAAAATCAGGTGTAGTATTCAGTTTTATATTGGCAATTGCAGAGTTCATTTCTTCATTAGTGGTGTCATCAAATATAGGATTTAAAGAATGAGTCGGAAGAATTATTGTAGTAGTGCTTGAAAAATTGAAGCTTTTGAAAAAATCTGTCTCCAGTCAATCAAACACAGGGATAATTTTTCATTGCTAATTTATTTATTTATTTTTGATATAATAATTCCATTCTTCCGTAGCAAACCTCTAAGTCTTTACTATTCATCTTTTTCATCAATAATCTGTTTAAAGTTTTCAATATTCCTGATGATGGCATCAAACTAAAGCCTAGACCAGTGATTTTCAACTAGTATGCTGTGAGAGGATTTTAGGTGTGCTATGAAAGTTTTTAATCATCATTAATTAAATTATTTTCAAAAGAATTCCAATGCACAATAAGTGTACATATCAAAATTAAAATCTCTTTAAATTCCTTATATGAGTATATCATTGTTATAGCAACATATATAATATCAACATCATAATCAACTGTTATCAATCCACTGCAGGATAAAGGTCTCTCCAAGCAATTTTCAGTTCTTCCTGTCTACAGCCTCTATGTTCCAACACCCTGGTGTAAAATTAAAAATCTCATCTCTCCATCTGTAATCTCTTTCTTGGCCGATTTTATCCCTTGGTGTCCAGTGATATAGTTTAGTTCTCCATCTATTATCATTTATTCTTATTATATGTCCAACCCATGTCCACTTCTGCTTTTTTATCTTTTGGATTACATCTATAACTTTTATCTCCTTATCCAAATATTATGTTTTCTGTTTCTTCTAGTTATTCCTAGCATGCATCCTTCCTTACTTTGTGTTGTTTGCAGCCTTTGAATAGCACTTTTTGTTAAAGTCCAAGTTTCTGATCCATAAGCTAAAACCAGCAAAATATATTGATCAAAAATTTCTTTTCAAGCAAAGTGGCATTTTTCCTTTTAAAATTAAGTTGTTTCTACCAAAAGCACTCCAAGCTAATTTAATTCTCCTGTTTATTTCTGGCATAAAGTTTCCATCTAAAGTGATCAGTTGTCCAAGGTAAATATAGCTACTGACATCCTCTTGAACTATGTTATCTAGTTTTGTCTTCTATTGATCAGCAAAATTATTGTACATGATCTTAGTGTTACTTATGTTTATTCTAAGTCTTATTTTCTTGCTTTCTGCAGTCAAGCTGTGTATCATATTTTGTAGTTTACTTGGATTTGAAGCTAACAAGACTATGTTGTCAGCAAATCGTAGATGACTTAAACATTCTCCATTTATTTCAAGACCAATTTCATTTCCATCCTTTTTTATTTCTTCAAGGACCTCAGGAAACAGTTTTGGTGAAGTAGTATTGTAACGATGTGGTGGCTGAAATACTGAAGAACGTGAAAAAGTTAGGCTTACCAAAAGCGGTTGGTGGAGGCGGCCAATTTGGTTTGTGTCTATAACGAGTTAATGTTGTCGGAAGTTGGAGTAGATTGAAGTTTTGAAATGAACTGTTAAATTAACTGAATTAGAATGTGAAAAATTAATAGGAGATTTAGTTTTGTATTTTAAATATTAATGTTATAGTTATGTATGTTATATGCAAATGTAGTTATTGGTTAAATATGTTTACTGATGGCTACGTGGAGGAGCAGATCTACTGAATGTTTTAACTTCTTTCATGTTCTTGGAGTTTGTGTACGTCCATTTTATGTTATTGATGGGAACTACAGGTTATATGAATTTTTGTTTTATAGTAATAACTGGCTGTATAAAGTTTTGTTCTAGATTAATAAACTAGTGAGTTGCATTAAAGGATGGAGTCAATACTTAATGCTTTGTGTTACTTTTTTAATTGGATAGAAAGAAATGAATTTCATTTGAACTGTAACATTTGGTCGTCACCTAGACGAAGAACAATGGAGAGGGGGTTGGGTCCGAACTCAGGAGAAGTTCCAGACTTCTCAGTATCACCTTGTCTAACACATTTTCCTATTTTAATTTTCTCACTATATTTATGTTGTAATTCTTGCTGATGCTTGACTGTCAATTTTGGTGAAAATATCAATATAGCCTGAATCAGTATCTGTATTAGGTAAATCATTTAGCACAGCTGATGTCTTAATGCTATCAAATCTTTTTCACAATGGATGAATCCTAAACAAAGTGGAATTTCATACTCATTTGTTCTTTTCACAACTTCTTGCAATACAAAAATATGTCCATGGTACTGTATTCTGCCTGTTCTCTTGGCTGTACTTCATCCAGTGATCTTTTTAATCTATCTGCCAAAATGCGAGTAAAATCTTATACAATACAGATAAAAGACTGATAGGTCTGCAATTAGAGATATTCTCTTTTTCCCCTTTCTTGTGCAAAAGAATAACTGTTGCATTCTTCCAATCTTCTGGTACATCTTTTTGATTTAAACACCTATTAAATAAATCTGTTAGCACAACTTCTACTTATTCTCCTCCTTGTAAGATATCCTTTGTAATGCTATCTTCTCCTGATGCCTTCACTTTTTTCATTTTCTTGATAGCAAGACGAACTTAAAATTGGTAGTATCTCACTCTGAATCTTGCACCAAACAACTATTATTTGTATCTCTATACAAATCGGAATAAAATTCTTCGACGTTTTAAGATATCCTCTTGGTTTTTAATTACTTTACCATCTTTGGCTTTTTAAAGCAAATATAATTTTTCTTCTGCAGCAAAGATGCTTTTTACAGGTTTTATTCCTTTGTTTTCCTGAGTGGATTTTTATAAATATATAAAAATATATATAATATAGTGAAAAATACACAGGATGTTGCAAAACTATATGTCAGAAATGTAAAGGCAGGTAGAGGGGACCTAAATAAATAAATTTTGTACAGGAATGTGGGTGCAAAAATGCAGCATTGAAGTGCTAGCACGTAAGGCATTATTAACAATAGGTAAGTGAAAAGACAAGTAAAGACAAAGGAAAGCAACAATTTATCAAACAGTTTACAATAGCTGCTCGAAAGAGTGACCACCAACAGCAATACAAGATTCACAGCGGCAGAGCATGGATTGGCATACATTAGTAAAAACGTCAGACATGTCACACACATTTCCAGCAGCAACAGACAATTGGGTAACCAGATCTTCTTCACATGTTATGGGACTATCATACACCATGCTTTTAATGTGATCCCAAAAGAAGAAATCTAAGCACATCAAATCTGGAGAGCGTGGTGGCTAGGGAACAGGTCTGCCCTGTCCTCTCCAATGCTGGCCATCCAGGACGTGCTAGCACTTCAACACTGCATTTCCACACCCACATTTCTGTATGAAATCTGCTTATTTAGGTCCATTTTATGTGCCTTTACATTTCTGACATATATCTCTGAATAGCAGTAAAAGTTAAATTTCTGACATAGTTTTGAAACACCCTGTATATGCCTAACAAAGATATTTTTTTAACATTATGCTTTAAGTGTGCTGCAGAAGTTTAACTTTAGGCTCAAGTGTGCCATGAGATAAAAAGGTTGAAAAACACTTGCCTAGACAGACTATACAACTTTTAATTTACACAGATGATATAGTGTTGTTATCCAACTTTTTGATACAATGAGTGGTTATTAACATTTTTAAATTATTGGTTTTTTATTTACAAAGGTTAACATATGCTTTTTTGTATTTTATAAAAGTCAGAAGTTAAGTAGAAAGATGAAATTTCTTCAGTTGTTTAATGCCCATTCTTAATTTTCTAAAATCAAAAGGAATCCATGATTATTGTAGTTTCCAAGGAGTGTATTTGGATCAATTTTTATATTTAAATTATTAATTACTTTGTTACAGATAACTATCAGATCAGAATAAATGAGGGCATAAGTTGTTAGAAGTTTTTGAATGATTTTATTTAATTCTATAATAAATAAATATTGAATATTCTTAATATCTTTATATTTTATTGATGTTATTTTCTCTGTATGACTATTAGATAAAGATGAATATGTATTTGGAGAATATTTCAGGTTGATTTGAATAGGAAGTGGTCAGAGTAAAGTCTACAGTCAGAGTTATAAAAGTCTAATAGCTCCTGAAAAAGTACCAATATTTGAACAGAAGGTGAATTCTGCTGGATGGTCACTGACTATTAGACCATTGCTTGAAAAAAGTGAATTATCTTTAATTACTTGAATAAATTTTTCACCTCTTCTATTATTAATTAAATCTTTATTTGATCTATCAATGATATTTTTGTTTCTTCCATAGTAGTAAGAATTAAAATTATTAGCAATTCTAGAATTAAAATCTGCAAGGCTACAGTTGATCAATTTTTCAAACTGTTGTTAAGAAAGATTTGATCATCAGGATAGTCATATGGTGGAATATAGGTGAGAATGACAAGAGGAGGAAGCAGATCAGTGGGAATATTTGATGTAAGCAGAACAAGAAAATGTTTTGAGGAATAATTTTTCAGTTTTGAATCAATTTAAGCACTAGAGCATCAGAAGGTATTCTAGGACTTTTTGAAAACTGATCTAGATTATCTTGAAATTTAAGATTCATTTTACAATATGTTTTATAGTATTCAGAGATGGCCCCAATTTCTATTAATCAAATAGTATTAAATGATTGAAGAATATCTTTAAATTCAGTTGAATCGATACTAATTTTTAAACTTTGGATATTTCAAGTAGTGATTCTAAAGGGAGTACTTATATTTTTGATTTCCTGAGAGTTTATCATGATTGTTGTTTTTCATAATTTTGCAATTCCTAAAAAGGGAAGTGGAATCACACTGTGGTTTGGATCTGGAAATAAAAGTCTGCTTTAACTATTTCTTTAATACCATTTTGATGTTTTTCTTTTTCCTTCTTAGGTTTCTAGCACTTATATTTAGAGCATCCAAAAGTTTGATATCTGATCTCCAGTGATTAAAAAAACAATAGATTCTGCAAAAAAAAATGTCAATGTGTCAATAACTTTGAAGAAGTTATTTCTTTTTTGCAGTATTGTCAAAACTTGGAAGTAACGTAGATTCTGCAAAAAAAATGTCAATGTGTCTGTCAATAACTTTGAAGAAGTTATTTCTTTTTTGCAGTATTGTCAAAACTTGGAAGTAACAAATATAAGTTTGATAATCATTTTGTATACTTAGATGAATTTAAAATAGAAATTTTGGATGGGAATGGCATTTCTTCCAGTTTAACTTTTAGATAATTAAAAATGTATTCATATACTGAGTTTGATAGTTATCACAAGTATCCATGATCATATTAGTTTGATAAATTGTATTTTGCAGACTTGATTCTAAATTATTAATTTTATTATTGATTGAATTAACGTTTATTCTAATTTCTTCTTTAAAAAACGTATTTCCAGTTTCAATTCATTTATAGTTCGATTTCATTAGAAACATTTAAGTTCATATGATAATTGATATAGTTTCTAATGTAAATTTGATTTGTATCAATATTTTTTTTGGAATTTGGACGAAACATCTGAGAAAAAATATCAGGAAGAGTCACTTGACTGAAAATTGAAGGTCAAAATCGTTTCGGATGAAAAACTGATTAAATTCGTTTTCAGTTGGCATTTCTGTCATTTACAATCGAATGTTGGAATCAAACTTTAATTATAATTAAAATGATTATATGAGAAATTCCGCAGCGTGTTTTACAACTGGAACAGGGAAGGGTAACACGCAGTTAAAGAACCACGAAGAGTCACGTGATCCATACTTTGAAAAGTTCGGATTAGGAGAAATACTGAGTTTCTTTCTGGGCATTTCTGTCATTCACAATCGAATGTTGGAATCAAACTTTAATTATAATTAAAATGAATATATGAGAAATTCCGCAGCGTGTTTTAAAACTGGAACAGGGAAGGGTAACACGCAGTTAAAGAACCACTAAGAGTCACGTGATCCATACTTTGAAAAGTTCGGATTAGGAGAAATACTGAGTTTCTTTCTTAGATAAATAAAATTTTGACATACCAGAGAATGCCGCAGTGATTATGGATGAAATACAGATGACTAATTTCATATAAAAAATCTGAACAAAACCACAAAACTATCTCAAAATTATGATATGGATTACTAGCGCCGTCTGCATTCAGGAAATTTTTTTTTATTCTGAATTTTCTATTTTGTCCATGATCTGGTCGGTGAATATTTTAAAAAAATAATTTCGATTTCACGAATATTTTTATTAAAAAATTAATATTTTATTTCATCTAATTACCATTATAGTTTAATTTTTAACGTCACATTGAGAAAATCGGAAATTAGAAAAACTAATAAGCAAAAAGATTTTAGCGAATAATATATTGCTTTTGTGCAATTCTCGATAAATAACTAGAAGATTTTAATTTATTAATTTGTGAAATTCTCTTAAGATCAAGTACACAAAGTGTCTGCATGCGTCGCGTTGCCAAGACGCGTTGTGTACTCGGTGATTGGCTAGCTTTAAAGGGTTATAACTCGAAAACGGTGCCATTTAGATTATATGTTCATTAGACATCTTCGCTCGTTTCGAGGCCCTTATTAGAATACAAAATTCTAATAAGGGCCATTATACACAGGGTGAAATTTTTCTTCACCCTATACATACACCAGATCTGGAGGCGATGGATAGATATCAGAAGGATAAATCTAATTCGTATACTCTTTAATTCCATTTTTGAATGGAAAGTGTTGAAATGATGTAAAATCGAATATTGGAAAAGATGGCGTGATGAATCGATTGTAACTAACTTGTTTTAGAATAGAAAATAACAAAATGATAATGGGTGTCGTGGACCCGGATTTAGGACCTGAACTAGCGAAATTAACGAAGACGAACCGTTATCCTATTAACTATTTATTATCACTTTTATTATTGAATTACATATTTACAATGTTTTTTTGTCAACAGATGACGCCACTTTCCACTCAGTAACAGTACTAAGTGGCGGGGCGAAACAAGCCCTTCCACAAGCTGCCCACCCCTGCGGAGGGGTCAGCCGGAT
>AYEL01042498.1:0-37660 GCA_000484575.1 Olivierus martensii
TATTTTCAAGGGGTGGGACCCGAGATTCGAACCCGGGTCCTCCAGAGTGGAAAGCCGAAGCGTTTTCACGCGGCCAATCCGGCCGACATATTTACAATGTTAAATATACATCGGATCGATGACAGGTGTTGAGTAAAGTTCGATTGCAGTCCAGTCAAGAAGTTCGATGTTGCTCGATCGTCGTCTAGCCAAAAAGTGAAGTAGGTAGGTCGAGTCACGGCAGAGTAGAGATTTAACGAGTAGTAGCACTCGCTAAGCCGCCTTTGATGTTGTGCTCTCTCAGAGTAGGCGGCTTTAACATTGTTATCTGTTAAAATTATAAGATATTATTCATGTTTTTTTATTTAAAAAATATAAATATGTGTTAAAAATTTTTAAAACTGTTTCTGATAATTTTTAATTAATTCATTAACTATCATTATTTAATTAAAACTAAATGGAAATTACTGTTATTAATGCACCAACTGATTTTTAAATTGCAGTTAATGTCACTTTAAAATTATTCTCTTTAAAATTTCATGCAATTTTAAACGGGATATGTATATTTTCGCGAATTTTTTTTTAGCAAATTCGATGATAAAACCAATTGTGCAGACTGAATTTCAAAACTAGTCCCTTGGTACTCTATTCGCAAATAATGCAAATCGGATTTGCATTATTTGCGAATGGACTACCAAGGGAAAATACTCGTTCTATGAAAGATAAATCTATCGATATGTTTCTTTAAAAATTTCTCCTATAAAAATGCATTATTACTAGAATTTTCACAATTCCAGATGAAGTGCTTCTCCTTAATATTGTTTAATTATGTTAAATGTAGACTGTACGCTTGTTTACTTAATTACTAAAATGAATAATGGCAAATATTTTGACTCGAGCAGAAATGCCAATTTGCTTTGAGTTAATATCAAAATTATTATGTTGCAAAATAGGACTGTTCCATTCGAAGTGGGACAAAATTGATCCATAGCACAATTTTAATTGACCTTCCACTAATGAAGTTTAAAAAAATAACGAAGATTAAGCTTTACTAAACGAAATTACATAAACGACAAAATTACAACTTAAAGACAGAATAATGAAGACATTAATGAAAAGTAACGATCAACAGAGCATTGACAACGTGATGGCGTGAAGAGAGAGATCGGTTGGAGTTAAAATTCATGATTACTACGCACGGATATTCATCTACCCAATGCAACATTTTTGGTTTCTTAATGGAGTTTGGCAACAATTCGTCGTTTTTAGCTTGTAAACACACATAGAGATTGATTCTTTGTACAGTATTCCTTCGAAATCGAAGACATAGCAAATGATTTCACGAAATTTTTAAGGTTGTTCCTGATGGACTCGATGTTTTAGGGGGTCACTAATGCACTCGTTTAAAGATACCTCTCAATTCTAATTTCTCCAAAAATCGACCCGGTTAATCCCAGTCCGCCCATAAATCACAGATTTTAACATATTTAGCTCACCGCATCAAAGAAGAGATAGTAAAAATATTATTATTATTTTTTTTTTGTAAAGGAAATCGAAATTTTCTTAAGAGAAATATTTATAAATTAACAATTTATGAAAATTTTTGAAGGTCTTTGACAGTTCTAAAGAATATTAATTGTATAACAAAATGTAAAAGTTAACGATTTGACTATTTCAAACATTTGTTTATATAATATTTTATCCATCCGGGTTCAGTTTTGTATAACCTCTCAGTTTGTAAACCATTCCCGTCCAATGATATGGGTAATTTTATTTTGGAAATGATTCGAGTACCCGCAGATATATTCAGTTAAGTTAGTGTAAAGATATATTTTTTGCTTGTATAAACTCATTCCTAAAAAATAAATTTTTCGATATTAAAACAAAAGAAAATGTTTATTTTATTTGTTATTTGCAAGTATATAATGAAAACAAAGATAAGTACTATCTTGGCTTATAAAGCTAATTAAAGTATGTATATTTATAATATATATACAGAGCCTTTCAGAGAAATTGCGAGGCCTGGACAACTAATATTTTTGAGGCCCTTCAAAATAATAAAATTGATAAATATACAGTGGCAAGTGTACAAGAAGAGCGAAAATTTCAAATTTTGACAAATACTGAAGATCGAACAGTTATAAAAATATACAATTTTTTCTAACGTATTGAGGCCTCTAAAATCGAGAGACCAGGGGAAGCCACCTCTCTTACCCCTCTGATAGCCCTATATATATATATATATCTTTATGATATATATTAAATTGTTTGAATTTATTATATATTATAGAATAGAAGAAGAAGAAGAGAATGTCTAATCTTTGATGCCAAGAATGAAGGTGTAGCATTTTTACATGCATTTATTATAGAATAGAAGAAGAGAATGTCTAATCTTTGATGCCAAGAATGAAGGTGTAGCATTTTTACATGCATCAAAAATAGGGACTCCTTTGAAAGCAATGCGCAAAATGCAGTTATGATAAACCTACATTAAAACAGGACAAATATAATTTTGATATAACCTTCCACTATAATTAGAAATATTGGAATTCCATATAGGATATAATCCGGAATATCGAGACATACAACATGAGCAATATGTCATTTGATCTACCTGTTATTCTAATTATATTTCTAGTTATAGCAGTTGCTATACGAGTCGTATTGTAATGCCTTCATTTGGTATCCATTTACGCAGCTCTCTCGTACCTGCATTTGTGCCACTATATTCAATGGCCTATTAATGTTTCAAATTTATTCAATTCATTATACATTACTTCGCTACATTAACTTACGTAAGTTGAAAAGTTGTTCGCGCCATGTTTCATTACTGAATCCTTATTAGATAATTATTATAAATGAAAATAATTGAAAATATGGCATAAAAATGATAAAGATTAATTATAAATTTATATGAATATTAATTGGATTAATGGAGATTATGTGAAATTGGAGACATTCCCAGGTAAACGCCCAACGCTTTATGAGATTATAACTAATTTCGAAAATTTTCGGAAAGCAAAAAAAGTTACAGAAATTTATAATTCTTCAGATTAATTTGTAATTAAATTGTTTGAATTTATTAATCTATAAATAAAATAATCCATAAATATCCATTTGAGAATCTGTACAGATCTATATGATATTTCTGATTTATAGTCTCTTTCTGGAAGATAGAAAGATATTCTTGATATCAGAAATCATTCAGAAAGATTTGCGTATAATTAATAAATTTCCAAATATGCGGATGTCTCAGACCATCCGTACATCATTTAGAATGTCCGGATGGCCAAGCGGTAAAGCGGCGGCGCGCCGCGCCGATGCGTTACAATGCGAACCCGTAGCTACTTTTCATAAAATGCCGGACCTGGGTTCGCGTTCCGAGTCCAGCATCTTATGAAAAGTAATAGCGGGTTTGCGTCCGGATCCGGAATTTTATGAAAATTAATAGCGAGTTCACGTAGTAACGCGTCAGTGCGGCGCGCCGACGCTTTACCACGCGGCCATCCGGACACTCCAAATAAGTGTACGGGTGGTCCGTATAGTAATAGACCACCCGGTATAGTAGATTGATGCATAAAAATTTTTCAAAATATAGAAAATGATACGAAAAATTCTGACTAAACCATTTTGCATAATTTTTAATATATTAATGTTCAAAAATATAATATTGATATTATATATACATGAAAATGATACAGAAATATATTTTTAATGATATTATGAGCTATATCCTTCAGTAGTTTTATAATCAGAAATATACGAAAAGCAAATAACATAGATATAAATTTAAGCTAGTGAAACGTAATCCAAAGTTTAGAATGTTAAAGTAAATCTAGAGTACAAAATAATAAAAGTTATCACAGTTTTTTTTTTCATGCTGGCAAAGGTAACATTTGTGTTCGGAATTAAGACCGCAACATTACGGTACTTTATGTACGATTAATCAAATATGCATCCAGCTACAAACACGTATACTTAAATTAAAGACGGCGGTGACTGGTGCAAACGGTTTCCAGTTTAGAATTTATATATATATTTATAGTTAGGATTTAAATGAGAGTTTTAAGAAAATCAATTTAATAAATTTGATTCTTATCTTTTCCGGTATATTATTTGCAATTCTTTTTCGATTTCTAAAGTAGTTCCATTAGTTATGTTTGTAATATTGTAACATAATAAAGATAAACGAGTGGTAATTTTTATAAATTTATCCGACTGCATTATTGAACGAAAGATAATAACCGAATGCATTAAAATTTTATACCAATGCATGAATTTTAGTTAATAGGTTCTTTCATTATTCATTCGTATTGGTTGTCTTTATAAATTTCTTAATATTATATATATATATATATATGAAAAAAATATATATATGAGAATATGTTTTGAGTAAATTTGTATTATTATTAGGATATAATCGATTTTTGAGTAATTATTTTATCTCAACAGTGATCAGTAAAATGATTAAATAAAAGCGATATTAAATTAAAATTTAATTTAAAATTAAAAAAAATTCTCAAAATTGGCTTAATTACATTTAATTAAATGAAATTTGAATATATAAAATAGATAAATGCCTTTTTGTTACAGTATTTTATTTTAGACGATTTTAAATTATACAGTGGACTTCGTGTAAACGGGGGATATGTTCCGCATTATAAGAAATAGCATAATACGAGACACGCATTATCAGACGATTTTATACAAGTTTAAACTTGTCTATGAGTTCCAGCACTGATTGTATATTGATAATGAGACGTGCGTTAGTTTCGAATATAATTTTATTGTGTACAGAGTGTTAATTAATTTGTTTTAAAGTAGGTTTCTTTTAATAAAGGAAAAACAAAAACAGAAATCAGATAATTAAGTTTTAAAAAATTATATTCAAGTAGATTCAACAAGGATTCCGAAAATGCGGATTCATATAACCAGACGGAAAAGTTGTTAAAGTTGTCATGGAAACGAAATAAACATCGTTTGGTTTTTATTAAGCCTACAATCAACGGATATTATAAGTAACAGATAAGTAACGTTTAAAAAAATTTATCCTATGCGTTATACGGAATTGTTTATAGCGTTGTATAAGTACTAGTAGCAATTTTTTGTCGCGTAATATGATTTCGCGTTTCGTTATAGGAGAGTGAGTTATACGGGAGTTTATTGTATTTTAATGTTTTGTTAAACTCACGAATGCCGATTTTTAAAGTTAAGTTTCTAAATTATTTTGACATTTATTTTTATTTTTATATCATTCCTTCAGTGCATAGAATGTGGTTGTTTGGAAAATATTCGAATCAGCGATAAACCTTTGCCCAACATCATCCTTATTACTATGATTGGATAGAAGAAAGAGCTGGTTAAGTATTCCTTTGAGGAAGTCATATCGAAGATCAGATACAGAAACACAGAAATTACACTAATGAGTAATTCTCCATCTGTTTCAGATCTGACATCGTTCGTGTCATTGACTAATGCCGTTTTCGATCAAAAAGGAATTTCTAATGCTTATCTATACTCTTAAAGCTTGCATGTCGATCAAATCTGGTTTTAAAATGAGATACTATAACGTTACCAGTTCAAAAATTTCGAAAATGACCGTCTTTGCTTATTATTCCCTGCTTGTAATTTTTACAGTTAAGATTTTTATAAGTTAACGTTATCAGAAAGAATTTATATTGGAAGCATATTCTTGAATATTATCGATTGCGGATTTTTCTCTTCTTCTTCTTCGGAAAAAAAAAATAATAATAAAAAATAACTGTTACGCAAACGTGCCACGAATCCGTAAAGGAAAAAAAAAGTTAATGTCAGAGAAAGAAAAATTTATATATAAAAATATGCAATATTTCTTTTTTACTTTTTAATGAATGTCGTCAGGAGAATAGAATGATAGAAATTTCAAATTTCTTGAATTATTAATTTTCTCATTTAAATATTGCACTTTAATTAGTAATGATTGACTCGCTCTTTATCTTTAAACAATTAAAACAAAATTACGCTTAAAGACGACGAATAAAACGGAATAAATAAATATCAAAAATGGTTCCTTTTATTTGATATAAATAATTAACATAAAAATAAAGCAAACGGTAATATTTTTCTTTGTGTTTCCATATTTTAAATTCATTTTTATTCTTTACGAAAGAATTCCATCAATAATATCGATCGAATCTAGATAAAAGAAATTTGTGATCGCAATAAATTAATCAAACGAATATTTTTATATTTAAAATAGTGATTAAAAATTTTTCTTTTTATAACAGAAGGAAGAAATAATTAATTTTTGTATAACATTTTGGTATTGATTTATATGGTATAACTCTACTAGCCAGTTCATAAGCATTAATGTAATTTACATATCATATAAATAAATCTAAGAAAATTAATTATGTTCCACTTTTATTGTGATGATATATATATATATATTCAACTTGAAATTCTATAACTTTTTGTAAAGAATTATTACAATAATATAGAATAAAAATCATTAAAGCATTTGTTTATATAGAATATACTCAATAATTCTATTTTTTATTATATTTATACAGTAAGAGATATACAGAATAGATATAAAATTTTTTTATTGTTTATATCTATAGATCACTACGTATATACACACTATAATGATATAGTACTATATATATAGACAAGTATTTATATCATTATAGATATATAAACACTGATATATAGATATACTGAAAAATCAGTATAGATACAACTATACTGCTCTATACAACTATATCAGTAAAGTATAGATATTAATAGTGATCTAGTAGTAAATATATAGACCAATGTTTATATCAGTATAGATATAAATACTGATCTATAGATATACTGACTGTCAGAATAGATACAACTATACTGGTCTATACAATTATATTAGTATAGATATAAACATTAATCTGTATATTATAGTACAGATTAGCGATTTATCAATATAGATCACTATAGATATATACCTATAGTGATTTAGTTATATATACACAGACCAATGTTTAGATATAAACACTGAACTATAGATATAGTGAATATCAGTATAGATACAACTATACTGCTCTATACAACTATATCAGTATAGTATAGATATAAACAATAGTGATCTAGTTATATATACACAGACCAATGTTTATATAAGTATAGATATAAACACTGAACTATAGATATAGTGAATATTAGTATAGATACAACTATACTGCTCTATACAACTATATCAGTATAGTATAGATATAAACACTGACTCTATCGATATACTGATTTTGTTTAGATACTAAACTTTTTAAATTCTAAGTAAGAAACTATATCTTAAGCTTATCTTTCTTGTACGTTCGTCAAAAAATAATGACACTTTTATTCAGCAAATTAGAGACAGTAATGCTTCTAATTTGATAATTTAAAGATAATTAGACGGTAAGTACTTTCTTTAGACACGAATTATTTATCGATTTATTTAAAAAATCGAGAATAATTAATAAAACTCGCGGTATTTTATTAAAAATACATATATAATTCTCTAAATTTATAACAATAAATATGCAAGTAGAATTTCTAATTGATCCTTAAGCTGGTTTAAGCCCTATTTTAGACTCATCGCTTATAGAGAAGTCGAAAGATTGCTTAAAATTATTCAAAATCTGGCCATACTTTAATTAGAATTTTTAACTGCTAAAACAACAGCCGAGATTAACTAGTAAAATGTTGAAAGATTTGAACAATTTATAATAATTAATAAACAGTAATTAGTATGCAAGAAATTTCTATTCATTAGAGAATCGTTATTTTCCTTCATCAGCCTTAATTAATATTTGTTGAGAAATATCGATTTTTAGGCAAACATTTAAATAGCAAAACTTGATTAAGTTATATTGCATTTCGGACTTTTGAGATTTTATTTTGGAACGATCGACTTGATGGAAGTTTTAGAAATAAATTCAAGAATCGTGAACACCGTTCAATGGCCCACCCAAACATAAAATTGGATCAGCCGAAACAGATTTTAGAAAGAGGTCGAGTAAGTTATTTTTGACGAATTTTGTTTTTTATCGTGATCACGTTATTATTTTTCTTTAATAAGTTTCTAGTGTAATCTTCGGATATTATGATTAAGATGGAAGCAATTGAGTGTTTTCCAACAGAATGAAAATTATTCTTTTTTTTGTGCTTTTTTTGCTTTTTTATACGTTTCCTTTATTTAATGAAAGCCAAACAGAAACTGTTCTTCTGGAGTCTGTTTTTCTTCCATTTTTTTTTTTTTTTTTTTTTTGCACCACTCGCAATGTAATGTGATGTAATATAACTTTTTTTTTTTTTTTTTTTTTTTTTTGTACATGGCATATGCTCCAACCGCAATGGAAAATCTGTCATGTTCTTCAGTAACAAGATAGCGAATTCACTCATTGATAACCTTAAATTAAAAAATTTTTTCGTCATTAATTACTTCAACTTTACTTTTTTTTTTGGTATTTTATTAGATAACCAATAATAAATATGTGTATCGGAAAAAGTACTCGAATAAATTAATATTATAAATTCTAATTAAATTTTCAACTGCTCTTCTTCTTCTTATTCATAATTTAAAAATTAAGGAATAAAAATTAAATCAAAATTATTATAGTTTCTCTAAATACACAAAATCCGCAGGTGGCGCTATAAATTAATAAGGGCCGCCATTTAATGATCCCAAGTACGAGCATGTCTGTAATCTGAATGCAATAAATAAGAATAAGTACAATAATCTGTTAATAAAAGTTTGTTATTAAATCTAAGTCTTGAGTCGTTATAATCAATATTAAATGTGACGAATTATATATCCTGACATTAGCATCGGAAGTCAGTATTAAGTCTATGAGATCCTATAGTAATCTTATTGCTATAGAATTACTATGGGATCCCGTATACTTAATACTGCCTTCCGATGCTATCGTCAAGTTATAATTTATTTTTCAAATTAAAAATAATTATAAAAAATTTATAGTGAGATTGAACATAATTATCAGAAATTTTAAGGATTTATTTTTTATTGCAGTTAATTTAGTCGCAACGAAAGAAGTACATTAAGCTTATTGAATGCAATTTTTTCTTCGTTTCTTAATGCAAAACGAAAGAAACCAAATATATCAAAGGAAAAAAATATCAAAAATACTTTGATATAAATGTAAACAGTTTACAAGATTATGAATAACGAAAAAAAAAATCATGAAGAATATCGATATGAAGTGGTCATGAAACGGTAAAGTGGATTTTATTCGTATAACTATATTCATAATTTTTAATTCGGATAATTGAAATTTTTCGATCGATAAATGTTATCTGGTTTCCTATTTCACATTTATATCGATTACTTTTATATAATGTTATTACTCACATCGTCCAATGAATCTTTTATTAATACGAGATTGTTTTTTTTTGAAGACGGATTATGTAAAAATGAAAAAAATTCTCTATGAGATATTTGATTCTCATTAATTGATGCGGTCTTGAAAATTCGGTTCCTAATAAAAATCCCTGTTAATCTTAATAAATACTTGGAATAAGAAGATATTGTATCGTGTTGAGCATATCAGGATGTAAATCCTCATAACTATCACTGCATTAAACCCTTAATCTACTTTTTCCTCCTGAAAGTTGATGCAAAAATGGACGTCAGATAGAGAGATCTGTAAAATTGGTAAAATAATTAATATTTACGATATCAAATAGGCAAAAATTCCTTTAAATTAAATGTGATGTTAGATCAAATTAAACTGTTCTGATATATTATTAAATATAATAAACGGTTTCTGATTATCTATTATAGTCTATGTATCATATTCCGAGAATATCATAATTCAATTAACTTTGTAATTATCTCGGTTGTCTCTTAAATAAGACTTTTTAAAGCAGTAATAATGAGGAATAAAGATATAAGTTATTAATATATTTGTTATTAAGTTCAAATTAAAGTTCTCATTATTGATTTTGAGGTTTAAGTAATTTTATATATATTTATTAATGTTATTTTATATAAATTGTAACAATTACGCCAATGTTATTAAAACACCACTTTCAGTTAATTAAATAACGAATGTGTGAATGAAACGAATATAAATGCATAATTCAGATTATAGAATATAATTTTCTTAATTAAAATTTTAATACTGAATACAGAGATAATTTAAATTAAATTAATTGAAGTTAATCTTCTCAAAACAACAAACTAGATTAATTTGTTTATTGTAGACAATATGATAATTTTATATAAAAGGAGCACATTTATATAAAATATAATGCACATATATTTGTTGTTAAGTTTGAATTAAAGTTCTCATTATTGATTTTGAGGTTTAAGTTGATTTTCGGTTTGATAAAGGCGTATAATATTCTTTTTTATGAATCCATTTCTATGCAATTCCCGCATTGAAGTTCTTTCTTTACCACCAGTTTCTGCTTCTTCCATGCGAATGTTGCATTGATTACTGTTCTAGTGGGAAAGGACATCAGTTGCAACAGCATTACTTCCTGATTTATGCTGTCGTTTCAACAGCAAAGCCATAGAAAACGTATCTTAATACATCGAAGATCGTCATGTTTTCAATTCATCCAATATAACAGTTCTTGGCTTTGGTTATTTAATGGATGATTAATCTTTCGAACATTTTTTTTTTTTGTTTTAGTTAAGGAATTTTATAATAAAACACAAATTGTGCTTTTCTTTTTTAAGCTAAAGCGATATTTAAACATTAAAACAAAGTAATAATGCAATCTCCGAGAGAAAAGGTTTTAGTTAAGGAATTTTATAATAAAACACAAATTGTGCTTTTCTTTCTTAAGCTAAAGCGATATTTAAACATTAAAACAAAGTAATAATGCAATCTCCGAGAGAAAAATGGATCCAGTCTAGTGAGAGACATTGATTCCATTCTTAGAGCCAACATTTTATTTCTATTTGAAATTTATTTTATTAAATATTGATATAGACTAATTAATCATGATTATAATATTATCCAAATGCCATTGACTAATTATTCATGAAAATAATATTGTCCAAATGCCAGGAATTGAAAGATTGACTTTTGGACAAATGTCCAAAAGTCATTCTTTCAATTCTTTCAATTTGTTCAAAAATCATTCTTTCAAATTTTTCCATAGAAAACTATGATTCAAATAGAAAACTATTTGAAGCATAGTTGTCATTTCTATGAAAATAATGACATTGGACTTGTCCAAATGTCATTCTCTCCTATCATATCAGCTGCCATTCCCAAGCCAAGTTTAACAAAATGTATATGATCAAGAAACAATATTTAATTCTGATCCTGTTTGTTTATAATGTTATATTATTTTACTAATTAGAATTATCTATAATTTTTGTTTCTTTTTTTTTCTTGTTCATCATGAGAAAAGCATGTCTAAAATTATGAACAGTCATAATTAATCCATATTTAATTCTGATCTTGTTTGTTTATAATGTTATATTATTTCACTAATTAGAATTATCTATAATTTTTGTTTCTTTTTTTTCTTGTTCATCATGAGAAAAGCATGTCTAAAATTATGAACAGTCATAATTAATATGGCCACTTATTTCATCATAATTTATGGGAATCGTAATTAATAATTATTAAATAATATTTAATAAAAATAAATTATCATTTATCAATTCCATAAAATTAAATTTTTACATAAGAAGTACAGAAATTCTGTAATCACAAGTAAAGGACACTGCCGTGATCAATGAAGAATACCATCATAAATTACGTTTCTGCATTAAAAAAAAACTCATTTTTATAAACTAATTTTTCATTTGGGTTATCTATATAATACCAGAGAAGTGTAATCTATATAAAATTATTTTGGACAGTCTATGATTACAAGAAAAATATTAGAAATCTGAAAACTCATTCCTTTCCCTTGGGACTACGCTAGAAAGAACCAATTGGTTTTAAATCGGTGAAATGGAGTGTTACTTCATTCTACCGATTTAAAACGTTGAATTATATCTCATTTTTTCACTTCTCAGTGACAAAAAGTCGCACACGAATCTATAGCCTTTGCCTAAGACGTGTATTGCTTGTGTCATACATTTGATATGTTCCCTACCGGATTTATTTCTTATCTGACTTTTCTGGCGACGGCTTAGAAATGTGTCACCAACCTCTTTCAGATTTGGATGCAGAGATGTTGATACTTTTATTATATTACCAGAATTTAAAGCTTAGACCTGTGCGAATAATTCTTCATCACTGTTCATTAAATGCAATAATTACATCTTGTAATAAAGTAAACATATAATTTACCCTTTAGATAAGTCACCAGGAGTATAAATGAAAACTCAATTTTTTTGGGAATTTTTATTTTTATATCAAATAATGGAATGTTTATTTTGCATAATTGATACATACTTATGGATGATCGATTTCGTAAATCATGTTCGTAGATTTATTCTTAACGAAGATGGGAAATAATTGAGAATAATAATAAATATGTTTTTCTTCTATTTATATTTATATATATTTTTTGCTGTCCAAGTAGCTTAAAATAATAAAATTCTAAATTTTAGCTATCCTTAATAATTACTTTGCAGAAACTTCTCAGAAGGTATTTTTACTGAAGATTATGATGTTCTAGACGTCTCGAACATTACTATTCATATCTCTATAAATATCTATCAAAAGTAGATACAATACAATTCGATGGATGGTTGTTACTGCCATCAGAAATGTTCTTAAAATCGAAATTGTGTTTAAATTTTTATTTTTCGATATTGTTCATAATATAGCAAAATAAATTCAGACAATCGAGGAAATTATAGTTATTTTCTTGTATTTAGAATTACGAGATATAAACTATCCTCCATCATTTTTTTTTATAATCACAAGGATTCATTAGATGCTTGCTAGTTCGAAACAAAATTGGCTGACGTTACATCCATTAATTAAATTACATTGGTAAATTCGCTAAAGAAAAAGCAATTTTATATAATTTTTAACACGAATTTATGTAACAATAAATAAAAATCTACGTTTCTCTAAATTGAAGTTTCGACTAAACTTTCCAGAGCGAATACAGATTATATCGCCAACTAATGCCACTAGCCAATACAAATATTTGTTTAATTCTTAATTTTTCCAATCGATGCTGACAGAATTCGCTGAAATGCTTACTTTTCCCATCATAACTTATCGTGCAGAATAATTCTACCGTGCAATAAAGAAAAATAACATCTTATAGAAGACAAAATACAAAGATTCTGAAGCATTTGTATTTTTCTTTGTATCTTTGTTGTTCTTAAATCTTAAGAAGATAAATGCTTGAATCTCATTAAGATTCAAGCAAATCTATTCACTATATTCATTAATATTCAAGCAGATTCATTCATTAGATTCATTAATATTCAGGCAGATTCATTCATTAGATTCTGAGCATTTATGTTTCAGAATCTTTATATCATCGAAAATGAGCTAAGGTTTAGTTAATGTAAGAAAAATTAATTTTTTATTAAAATTTATCAATTTGCCCGAATATTTCTATGCGCAATGAAATAAAAATAATAATAATTTTCGAACGAGATTTTTGTGATGTTAATCTTAGCACTTTGTCAAAATTAAATAATTCTTCAGATGAAAATAATTTATAAAGTTGGAGTTGAAACATTTTACATCATGAATAATATCAAACGAACTAGATATAAATCAATTCGTTGAATAATGTAATTTATTTTTTTCTAATTAATCGTATAAATTTCAAATTTTATTTTTAATAGCAATTATTTTATTTAAAATTACGTTTATATATATATATATAATGTAAACGAAGTAGAAAAAATTACTGTATCTTAATTTAAGATTTAATAACGCTAATTTGTTGATTTGTTCCTTATAAACGAAAAATATTAACAAAAATAATTAAAGTGTTTTATCGAGGATTACTTCTGCGTCGTTTATAATATTCACATACAGAATTTCATCATTAATAGGTGGTATATTACAAATTTACTGACTTGGATGAAAATGCACCAACGACCATAATAATAATATGTTGAAATTTGTATAATTAATTTCTTATTTTTAAACATTTGACCGATTATTTTCGGAATTTATAATATTTTGTAACTTGTCCAATTAAAATTATATTAAATTTATTTATTAAATTCTGCAGATTGTCGTTGCTTGGTGTGGTAACTTCAAACGAATCCAATTTGGAAGAGATTGTTCCGAATTTATTAATATTTTTGGAAAGTTTGATCTTCAATTTTATATAAAATTATGACCGGAAGAGAATTTAACTTATTTTCTGTTTTTTGAAAGAAATATTCTGATATCAAATTCGTGAATATATCTCATTAATGACTTTTTATAGTATGTTTACGTATGCCAAAAGAAGTGTTTATATTTTGATTTATCATTTTTAAATAAGTTATTGAGCCTCAAACATGATCCTTCTTTAACAATTTACGTAGTTATAATTACAGTATTGCATAATCTACATAATATATTACGAAATCTAGAGTACAGTATTAAGATCATGTAAACAAGCAGTTCTGGGGAAAACTTTCCAAGCGTATCTTTAATTTTGTAATTATTAAAGATACGTAAAACATATTTCTTCAGAATAATCTTCAATGATACCAATTTTGTGTCGAGTTTTATTAAAGTGTATCAAATAATTCCATAGTTTTACAGAGAAATCTTATCAGGGATACCTTTGAATGCCTGCCATTTTTAAAGAGTTCGAAGTGTTTAATATTACTTCAAAGTCGGGTTTAACTGCATAATTATCTTGTTGAATTTCATGAAAATCGATCAAACAATTCAAAAGATTTTAGTGGTGAGAAAACAGTGTGTCATCCAGATTATTTATCTAATAAAAATCATAAAAATCCAATAAACTATTCAAGTTATACAAAAAAAATTTCAACGTACACCATAGTTTTGAGACTAGAAGTTAAATGATGCAACATCGAAATCAACTTTAATTATCATTACCAAATATCATAAAACCTATTAAAAACTTCAAAAATTATTAATGACAGAAAGACATAAAGGGAGTATGGTGAACTTTTAACTCTCACTTTTCTTCGGAAAATAGGCTAAAATATATGATCTATAAGGAGTGTGTGTATGTGTATATATATATATATTATGATTTACAGACATAAAGGGAGTATGGTGAACTTTTAACTCTCACTTTCCTTCGGAAAATAGGCTAAAATATATGATCTATAAGGAGTGTATGTATGTGTATATATATATATATTATGATTTTCATCAAAAAGTTGTTATAAGTTTAAATAATCGTTAGTTTCAATAAATCTGTAGACTGCGAATTGCATTTAGGAAAGGGAAAACATGTCACTGCGATGATCGATCGAAAGAAGACTTTCTTGTGTCATTTTCTTTAGTAGATTTACCGAGATAAGGATTATATTCTTTCACCATTAAACAACTCATGGAAAAAGTTTTTACTTATTAATAAACAATCGAATTAAATCCTACCCGAACATTTAATATTTAGATCTTACAGTTTACTCCAGCATTTAAATATTTTAGGAAATATGAAATGGTAAATATATTCAGAAACTTTTATTTTCGGCTATTTTATAAACTGGCCGAGTTTTATACACAAGAAAGAAATTCCCAAACTCCAAAGTGTCCTTTCATATTTCCACTATATAAAACTCGTTGTGATGTTTAGATTGCCAAGGCACCTTTTCTACTTCTTTTACGTGCAAAGCTATATTTTTCTTTGTCTCTTTCTCTCGAGAAAGCGTCAAATACAATTCCTGGCATTTAATTTTTTTTTTGTTTCTTTCTCTACGAAAGAGAAGAACATCATTCACCACGATTTTCTGATTTCAATTTCAGATTATTCAAAACTAAAAAATATATATTTTTTTAAATTAACTTTATTAAAAAACAGAATATAAAATCCATCTATTTTTATTATAAGAAAAGTCAAATTTATACTGTAAGATGAAGCTTTTCTGATTTCAATTTCAGATTATTCAAAACTAAAAAATATATATATTTTTAAATTAACTTTATTAAAAAAGAGAATATAAAATCCATCTATTTTTATTATAAGAAAAGTCAAATTTATACTGTAAGATGAAAGAAAGAATAGTCTCATCAAAGATACTTTGTGATGAAATCCATTCACCTTTTAAGTTTGTTCACGTGGGCCATCTTCCAGCTGTCGCAAGTAACTCCTAATTCGATAAAGAAAGAACAATTCTTATAAATGAGACACCTTCTTTGCCAAACAACCTTCCTTACAAATGGATCGATGTGTATATATTTATACAAATAGTTATTCGATGTTAGAAAAAGTGACAAGTACAAACACATTGCGAAGAAGTCAACAACAGTTCCTGTATATCCGATTCAACTTATTTACCTACTTTATATTCGGAAACAGTAAACGAAGATAATGATATTAAAGTTTATCTGGAGTATATTTTTAATTAACGAAAAGTCTGTAACCAAATTAAACTTTCTAGCATTTTATTTATTTATTTACTTCGACAGAATTAAATTTATAAAAGTCGAAACATTTTGGATAAGTTCCAATTGTCTGTCAATTGTCGAAATGCGAAAAACGTCATGAATATCGAAGCAGATCCGTTGACATAAAGGAATTGGTCGATGATGAACGATAGGATATTTTTTTAGTAAGAAAACTGCATCCATACTTTGATAAAATATTGAAATTTTTCTTATTTTCTTTCATTATCAGAGAAAAAAAATTCTAAGTGTCGTTAATCATGCGAAGATTAGCGTGTTCTTCATTATAATCAAGATTATATAGTCTATTTTAATTCAAATATTTACTTCTACATACAAGACAAATTATTTTATACAGTCACACTTCACCTTACGTCTTTAATTCGTTCCAAGATACGCTTATGTAAGTCGAATAAACTCTTTAAAAAACGACTTAGACCTCCTATAAATAAACTACAGCGTCAGTAATAACATTTTTAAGCTTGTAAATAATTCGATAAATTATTTTGCATATTTTATTCATTTTTATGCGATTAACATACTCTTTTACGCAGCGTAGAAAGTTGAACAGAAATGAACATTGGCGTAAAGACGCAGCGTCTAGCAATATACAGGAAGTGACATCATCAGCATCGAGATACCAACGTATTTATATCGCGTTTTAGGCCTTTAGTAGAGTTTTATTTTTTCCTATTAACAAAAAAACCAACGAGGTATAACTGTACTTAAAATTATTTTAAAAATATGTTTTAAAAATTAAAAAATAAATTTCTAATCCCATAAAGAAATTTTATCTAACGGAAATAATAATAATTGTTACATCTATCGTAAAATAGAGAATGTAATATTGTATAGAACAAGTTTTCGTAAATATTCACTTTAGTTCCACAAGAATTTCGAATGTATTTTGAAATGGACACCCGAAACTTTCTAATAAGTTCTGTTTCTGAAAGGTATCTCAGGAAAAATCACTTCAATAGCTTCTCGGTAAATGCAGGAAATCAAGTAGACAAATATTGACTGCTTTTAGAAAACCTAGAGCAAACTTACAAAGTCAGGAATGGCGAATGTAAACTTCTAACGTCAGAAGTGGAAAGAGCGAAACAAGGTGGTGATGTTCGACCAAATCCATCAGGTTATAACATAAAGAATATATTAAAATAAATCAGCCGTTCGTCCATTAATTGTAACTCTTTTCATTATCATTCTCGGATCTATCGGGTCATCCCAAAAATAATGTCGTTTTTAGCATTAATTTTTGAAAGGATACAAAAGATAAATCACTTGCTAGTTTAATTAGGTATATATTCTCACTTTGAAACAATCACACTTTTCTAACGTTGTGAGAACTTTAAAAATTCGTGTTTAGACGAGCTGAGACATGTTTGAACATGTACAGTATAAAAAGATTACTTTTGGGATGATCTGATGTTTACATTATTCTTTGTTAGATAAGGATATCCAGAATGATAGTTGGCTACCAGAGGGGGAAGAGGGGCGGCTGCCCCGGACCTCACGATTTTAGGGGCCTCAATTTATAACTCAATATGCTAGAAAAAATATACTGTAACCCCTGTGGGTAGGAGGTTAGAATATACCCACCGTCTGACCCCGCGTGGAGTAAAAGGCTCCTAAAGGAGTCATCTCGCGTTGGTGGTTCCGAGGTTCGTCACTGGGGGCTCGCTTGTGGGCTCCTATACGAAATCGGGACTGCCTTGGCAGTGCCCACGTCCGTCACTGGGAGCCTGCGGTGGGGCCCCATACGGACTCGGACCGCCCGGCGGGCTCGCCTGCCTTATTTTCTACTTGTTCGTATCCACTTTACACTCGCGCGCTTTTTGTATTCGGGGGGAAAGTTAACATATAACCCCCATAGGGATTGGGACAAAAAATATATACTGTATATTTTTATGTGTTTGCCAAAATTTGAAGTTCTCTATCAATGTTTCGCTTTTCTTGTACACTCACCACTACACATTTCTCAATTTTATCTTTTTTTTGAAGGGCCTCAAAAATATTAGTTGGCCTGGACCTCGCATATTCTCTGAAAGTCCTTGGTTATAAATATTGAATAATTATAACTTTAAAGTTTGTAATGATCGCAATTAATTTAAATCAGAAAGATAATTCTTTATGTTTTATTTAATTTTATTTCATTATCATATCCTACAGCCATACTACAGATATTTCTTTTTACTCTTGATAGATTCATTGTTAAAAGTTCTTATCTGCTTATATTCTCTTAAAATCTTTATCAAAGGGAAAAAAATTGACGAAAATAACGTTTTTGTTATTCTTTGTTCTAAAGTCAAGTTGGGTTTACTGATAAAGAAAGCTCCCGTTAATAATCTGAAGTTTCTTTTTGTCTAAGATTTTTCTTCTTTCTTCGAAATCCTTTTGTTTAACATTCTGCATTCAATTTTCGTCTTGGTCAATAAACTGAAGATTCTCTTGATGATAATTAAAAGATTTTTGCAACTTATTACGACTTGCCAATTAATTAGGTTAGCGAAAATTAAAAAAAATTAGAAGGTGGATCAAATTTAATTTTAAAAGAATCGGCTAGCTCTTAGACTTGTTTACTCTCACGTAATATCTATTTGAAGAAGCGGCACGATTTTTCAAAGTTCTACGATTGTAGTAAACACTTCAAGTTTAAGCGGTAAAATATCTTTTCTTTCATATATATATATTTTAATAGAAAGAAATTGTTAATAGTTTCTCATTCTCATTTTAATGGAAATCTTCGGCCTTTCCTCTCTTTTTTCTTTCTGCCACAATTAAGTATTATTAAATTTTAGTCACTTAAACACGATTCTTTCATATTAAACAAGTAACTCTAATTGAATATGGAATGTTGTTATTTCTCCAACTTAAATTTTTTTTCTTTTTTCTACAGGAAGAAAATAATTTTAAAGTAGAAGTTAGAGAAAAATCACAGAGTGATAGATATCAGGTTATTATTTGTTATATCGCGAATTTTTAAAGTATACTGTAATGAATAGTGTCTTATAAATCAGTTTTATATATATATATTTCTTAGAGAAGTTTATCTGGTAAATTGAAAGCTCTGAGATATCTCAAGTTTCATCTGTACTCTCTCTCTTTCCTTTTAAAGAGGCCTTTAGACTCTAAGTAATTCTTTTGAAAAGTGGAACCGAGAATTTAATCTCCAGAAATTCTTCGTCAAATAAGAGGCAAAGGAGTCTTTAAGTTCTCTTTCCTTAAGTTATTCTCGAAAAAAGGACTTGACACCTTATTTGGAAAGAAACTGTGAAACCGTGTCTCTTCTCTTTCACTATATAAGTTATTTGATTCACTTTATTGGAAAGGCCTGAAGCTTTTTTCGGGCCCTTTTTAAAATAGAAGAGTTTTATATATCATCCTGTTTAGAAACAGAAAACTAAAAGATAAAAATAATAAAGAGACTCTTAAGAAAATAAACTTATATCGTATAAGAATAAGGATGAAAGACGGAGTTCGCTACGAGAGAATTTTCGAAACAGGTGAGATCTTTCTGAGTAAAGCTATATTGAAAATGGAAAAAAGTCATTCTAGACTTTTATTTACAGAAAACTGTTTAGAAAACAATTTCTTTCAGCTTATATTCTGCAATCTTTTGGACTTAGGAAATGTTAATTTCTGCCAATAATCTTTAACAAAATAGTTAAAAAATTTAATGCGTTTACAAATTTGTCATAAACACATTAATTTTTTAACTATTTTGATTAAAAAAAATTAGAAAAAAATGCTTATAAATGATCTAATAACTGAATTTAAATAAAATAAATCACTGATTTTATCATCACCGATGCAAACAATCTCGAATTTGATCAATTAATCAAACAATCCTGTTATGCAGTTTCCAAAGATCGAAAACAGAAACACATATTTTTCTTTGCACGAATAATTCTTTTCTTTTTCGGATTTATGATTTTATTTAAAAATATATTTTACACTGTTACCATTTGCATTCTTTTGTATGGTACTGTTTGCGTTATTTCTTCAACTGCAGCATTAATCTGTTACAGTGAAGAGAAATCTCGGTGGAATATTAGTATTTCGATTCCTCTGTGATAACTCTTTCAACTGAAATTATATATATTTTTCTTCTATGTCCTTTAAAATATGCAGAACGAAATTTGAATGCTTTGAATTGTGCATATTGTGATGGTGGTTTCTTCTATATCCTTTAAAATATGCAGAACGAAATTTGAATGCTTTGAATTGTGCATATTGTGATGGTGGAGACATCCAATAAAAGGATTTTAACAATGGAAAAATTCTCATATTTTTTATATCGAAAGTAAGCCAATATTTTATAATGGAATTTATAAAAGGCCACGTTTAATATTATGGGGATTTGACAAGTTTTGTAGATAAATGGTTCTCTTTGAACAAAAATTGTTTAGACTATATCGAAAGTAAGCCAATATTTTATAATAGAATTTATAAAAGGCCACGTTTAATGTTATGGGGATTTGACAAGTTTTGTAGATAAATGGTTCTCTTTGAACAAAAATTGTTTAGACCAGGGATGGGCAACCTTTTTTTGTAGGGGGCAGTATAGAAAAATTTATGGTGGGCTAAGGGCCAAAACAAAAACAATTGATAATAATAGTATTTATTTAAAACAGAGAAGGTACAGATATGTAAGTATACATAGCGTTGGTATTAGATATATGTGGGTATGTAAGTATACATAGCGTTGGTATTAGATATAATAAAATAATGTGGCCTAGGCCAGAGGTTGCTACCCTTACTTTAGACTATTGGGTCAGGGACTCAAGAAACACCCCTTGTTTAGACACTGAGAAGCATTCGTTTAGAAAAATAATTATAGTTTATAGTTTTATTTCGATTGAATTTAATGTTACAATTTCAATATGATCTTTATTCTCGTTTCTTAATTATTATTTATATGTTTACAATGCCTTTTTAAAACAGTAGAAAGTCTGATGACCATCATGTTTTGTAATCCATTAATCTATAGTACTGGCATATCACAGAAAGTTGTCTAAACATGTTTCTATTGTAATATGCCAGTACAATACATGCCTATGATATTGTGATATGGCCAACACCAATGAAACGTGTTTAATCGTGTTTAGACATGTTTCATTGCCAACTATTCAATTGTGATATGCCAGTACCATAGATAGTTTTCCATTAATATTATTATTATTATTTACAGGTTTAAAATGCCTTTTTGAAACAGTAAAAAGTCTGATGCCCTTTATGTTTTGTAATCTGTTAATCTATAGTATTGGCATATAAGAGAAACATGTCTAAACATGTTTATATATGTTTCGTTGCCAACTATTTACTATTGCAAACTATGTTTCACTGCTAACTATTCTATTGTGATATGCCAAATACCACAACTATCTGTGGTACTGGCATATCACAATAGAAACATGTTTAGACATGCTTCTATTCCCATTCTTTCTTCCAGAATTATCCTGCTTTCTTCAAAAAACAGGATAATTCTGGAATTAGAAGCCAACGAGTCTTGTTTTCTTCAAAAAACAGAAAAGGGCTCTCCAGGCTTCTAATTCTAGAAAAATAATTTTATTTCGTAGACATTTAATCAGATAAAATTAAGTGTAATCGTAACTTGTGGATTTATTTCAATAATCACGAATTTATTACTATAAATCTTTTAATATTATATTCGTAATGCAAATAAATCGCTTGAAAATAAATTTCATGGCCTGAAAACATAAAGTAATGCAAATTTACATAAGAAAGTACAAAGAAATATTTGTTTAAAGCAATATTATACAGGTTTCTCATTCGATATGTCTAAAATATATTAAACAAATATTTATCTGTTTTAATTCCATGAATAATATTCTATTTTAATCATATATTGAATAAAGTTTACTGTGCAAAATTACATTTATTGCGGACAAGAATATAATGTAAATCGTATCCATTTATAATCTATTTATTGTTGTGAAAATTTGATGAAATTGCCTTTAGGTATATTTAATTCTTAACCCTTCAATAGTTAATCGTATATAAATGTAAAGGTAATCTATGAGGATCAAAACGTTTTCTTTATAATTTAAAAAAATACAGAAAAAAAACTAGAAGATAATATTACAATTTTTCAGAAATTATGAATTGTTTGAAGATTATTTTATACTGCATTAATGTCGAGCAGCACAAATGTGTAAACTTTAAAGTTGTTTTCGAAATTATGTTCGTGAAAACTGTGTGAAAAATTATGTTTTTATTTATGTTATAAAAATCTTAGACCTGTTTGATGTTCTCATCTTTTAAGAATGTTCTCCACTGGACTCTTGATTCTTGCGACTTTTGAATCCATTTTTCTCAGTGTTCTATCTTCAGATTTATAAAACATTTGAACAAAATATACAAGAATAAATATCAGATAATAGCTAAAAGTGTTTTCATAGTGAAAATATTGGCAATTTTTGATAAATATAAGTCGATAAAAGCATTCTAACTTATTTGACATCATTCTTAATTCTTCTCTTTAGGCAATCCTACTTGAGAAATCGTACAACAGTAAATTTTAAGACTCCTACTTGGGTTGGAAAGAATGTTCCAAGTTACATCATCAGACTAGAATTTAATATATCTGACGTCACCATTAAAATTCTCCAAAAATAATCTTTCAGCAGACTTCCAAAATTTCTTTTTGACTTTACCAAAGTTTTAAGTAATCAGAATAATATTTTAAACTAGTACACCAACATCTCTTCTTTTTCAAGCATTAAGGTTTTTCAGACATCATGTTTGAAAGTAAATCCATCTTTCTCAATCTATATTCATCATTAGTTCAACAAACGAAAAAAATCTTTACCTTCAAGATCCCATATTCTAACCAATGAATCAACAATTAATATCTCTTGACAGCCTTCAACCACATCTTTCCCTTAATCTTAATTACTCTCATATTCCATTTAACTATTCGACTTAATAAGCATTTTCTTCACTGGAAAAATAAATCTTATTTCTTCAGCAATTCAATAAAATTGCACGTTTTATCAATTAACCAACAAATTTTCTACTACAGATCTTCACAACTGTAAAAATAACCACCGCATTCTTTCAAAAAAATTCCATTTATCATCCGTTAACTTCATCTCGGTTATCACAAATCTCGTATGATCTGATAAGTTGCTTTTCATTATTTCTACTCTAGCTTTTATTTTTGTGTTATTTTTATAATTTTGTTCTCCTGTTTCCGTAAATATGGGTATAAGAATCTTTATTTCGACAAAGATTGATTGATTGATATCTACAGATTGCTTTGATGTTACTTGAGACATACAGCCATCTTATAAAAGATAATCATTACTTCATTACTCTTTCATCAAAACATAAAATGCGACACGAATTTTCAATTTTTTTTTAAGTTATTCAGATAAATCCATGTTGACTTATCTATACTGTACAACTTATGATCATATATGAAAAGTGGTATAATAATTTTGGTCATCATTTAATGCTGCAAAACTACAACTCAAAACTGGGATAAACCATAATTTGCTAAATCGATTGATTAAACATTACTCTAATAATTTAATTAATATTAAATGAATGTATTTTATATGACGATTCATTAATTATTTTATATTTTCTTTGCTTATTTTCAGTTTGAATTTTTTAATTTTTTAGCAGTTACTTCTATAAGTTAAAAATTAGCAAATTTTCATAGTTTATCTTGTGGTGTTCGGATAAAGTTTAGATATGCGACGTTAAGAAGTGAAAAAAAATGAAAACAACCGAACGAAAAAGAGCGAAGAACGAAAACGAAATCAAACATTTCTCTGCAGTTTACCCTGACAATGTAGTTTCACTGCAAGTAAGCAGTTATATGCAGGAAAGCTATCTTGTTGGCATGGAACATTTTTCTGGGAGAGAAATAAAACTCATCGCTGTTTATCAGAAAAGAAAAATTATATAATATAAAAAATATACATTATATAATTGAAATTAATCTAGAAAATATTATATACAGCAATATTTAAGATTTTAAAACATCAAAGGAAATGTAGAAACACATTAGCAGAATATATGATTACGCTGACAGAAAGAAAAGTTGTAATTCAATTCAACCTTACAGATTCATCACAGTCCAATTTTGTGAGTTGATCGACAATCTAACCCGAAAGATTATATATAAGACAATAATATCTAGTGATTAAATGGATTATTTCGTAGAGTCATCGGGTGTCTCCGCTTCGATTGCTACTGATATAACTAACTAGCTTTTGACATTTTGGACATGAAGCACACAGAAAATTCATCATTCGGGAAGAGATAAACATTAAAGAATACGTATCTCTAACTTAAGGGGATTTATATGTTTTATCTAAGTAAACTTTATTCCAGTGACAAGATGGATAAGTTAAGAATATATTAGATTATTTAAAATAGTTTCTTATCATCCATTTAAACATTAATATAATTTTTTAAGATAATTTTAAAATATGTAAATGATCAATATCTATGGATATTTAGGTAAAATAATTGTAATTAGTTAAGCAATTTAGCAGTTATTACTTAGAATTGTGAATAACAATATTATCAATCTAAATAACTCTTTTATAATATGCATTAACATGATTATGGGTATTTGTTATGCTGGCATTACATTATCATTTTTCATTATGAAACTTTAATTTGATAACCGAAACGTGAACCACTTCCAAATAATGAAGATGGTTCTTGTCTAACTCATAATTCTAAAAACCAAAAAATGAGATTAACTTCCATTCATATGATCGTCACTTCGTACGAAGCGACTTCTTTAGGTACGAAGGGATATACCCCTTTAGGGGGGTCACTTCGTACCATGCAACCCTAAAGGTTGTCGCGTCCGTCACTGGGGATCATTCGCGAGTCCCTTTACAGAATAGGGATAAATCTTTTAATAATATATTTATGTAGAGATACAGTAGTTAATATTATCATAAATAAAAATATGTTTACATAATTTTTTATTCATAAATAATTCATGCATTATAAGATATTAATTTATTATTGTGTTATTATTTAACATAATTTAAAACGAAATGAATAGAATGATAGTGAAGTTTCATCATTCTTAATCAATAAATATGTTCTGATAATTACATAATTTTTTCTTTATTTTGTTTAAATCTAAAAAGATTTAAGAAAAGTTTTCTTAAAACTTGAGTTTTTGAGATAAAGTGTATAAGTATTACTCATAAAGAATTATGTACATAATCAGGATATTTTTATTCTTTTTCCAGATAGATCAAAACTGGGATAGACCATAATCTTTTAAATCAAAAATAAAATTTTCATGTTTATTATAAGATTAAACATTACTATAATTTTTGATAATATTTTTTTCATAGTTTATCTTGTGGTATTCAGATAAAATTTGATATCGACGTTAGAATTGAAAAGAAAAAAAATGCCGAGCGAAAAAATGTATAGTAATATCAAACATTTCTCTCCATTTGACCCTGACAATGTAGTTTCACTGCAAGTAAGCTGTTATATGCAGGAAAGCATCTTGCTAGCGAGGAACATTTTTCTGAAAGAGAAATAAAACTCGTCGCAGTTTATTAGAAAAAATTTAAGAGTGAAAAATTCTTATATATATATAACGATTATTATAATATTGAATATAATTTATACTGCTTCTTATATTCGATTATTTACAAACATAATTGTGAATAATGAATTTTCTCGCCATTTTTGTTGTGTAACAGGAAAAAAGTAATGTTATATATGATTTATCTTCTTTCCTTAGAGCTGAAAGTTAAATAAAATATGAGAAAAAATTAGAGTAAATTGTAAGTTAACAAAAACTTGATACCACAGTTAATTCCATACTGCAAGATAAGATAATTGGAAAATAATGTTTCATTGGTATCTTTGTTTACCTAGATTATCTGATGGAAAAATATCGACATTTCTTGTTAATATGTGGAAATTATTGATCAAGTAAGTTTACTATATACATAAAGATGTACTAAGTAGCTTATAACATGCACAAACTATCAAAGAATCTGTACCATCGCTGATGGAAGAATTAGTATTTGTTAACAAATTTTTAAAGAATAGTCACAATTTAGATGATAATCTTTAAGCAACAAAAATTTCATCTGATATTTTATTATAGATGACATCGGTGCCACGCAAACTAAATTATTAGCGAATCGAATATGAACTTCAGTAATATCACAGAAGAATTCGAGAGAATCATTAAGTTAAATTTATGAACGGTAAAAGATTTATACAAGAAAAGAAACCGAAATAAAGAAGTTAATTTGTCAAAACGAACGTTCAATTTATTTTAACTTTTGTAGGTCTTCATATCAAATGCAGGCGTCGAGTCAATAAATTAGTCCAAAACTTTGTGATGATCTTCAGAAAAATTAATTTGTCAAAACGAACGTTCAATTTATTTTAACTTTTGTAGGTATCAAATGCAGGCGTCGAGTCAATAAATTAGTCCAAAACTTTGTGATGATCTTCAGAAAAATTGATGAGAAAGTTTAAAACTAAACAATTGACTTTGATAAATGGCATTAGACATTAGAATTAAATTATTGTTTCCCATTGGAGAAAACGCAATTAAACTGTACTGTCGAATCTTTCAAATTACTAAATATAAAAATATCAAAATTAACATAATAATAATTATTATTATGTAGATTATATTGATAAGAAGCAAGATTATAATCATTTATTACAAAAAATAACTTTCCGAATGATTTACAATATCTTTTATATGTGGCAAAGAGTTTTGAAGATATAGAATTTTTTATTTTTTACTGGCCATCAACTCTAACAAGATCATATAAGATTCTGAACATTAATAAATATGTAAAACGATCCTGTGAAATTTAAATGTTTTACGATGTTGGTTCGCGAGTTATCGAGTGGGCAAACGAACGAACGAAGCGAAAATGTGCAAAAAGAGCAGTTCGGCAAGAAAATTTCCTCGTAAAACGGCATTTTTTATAAACATTTTCCTTCCCATAAAGTAATACGGTTAAATTATAATCAATTAGTTGTATAACTTTAATTAGTTTATAAAAATTCCGAGCGAATTATTCCTTAATTCCATTAATTTTACGTAGAATTGTAAATAATTCGATTAAGTTATATCTTATCGAAAGAGACAAAGGCGAAGAAGTAGCGATGTCTAACTTCAAAGAAGAAGTGTGTTTAAAAGCTAAGGATAATAGAAAAATTCGCGAGTAGGCGTCTTCCGAGTCATCTATAAAAGAAGGAAACAAATGTTGTAAGTTGGGATAAATCATCAGATTTAATTTCGCCAAACATATTTTAACGTCTTCGAAAATAAACGATCGGTAATTCGGCTAAATAATTTACGAATTCAAAATAAATAAACAAAAAAATGTAAGAAATTGTTTAAGAAACTGATCTCAAATTACGCGATGTTTACAGAATTCACAGTGGGATTAATCAATACCAAGTTATTTATATGCATATCAACGTCTTTAAAGTTAAGTTTAATGTGTTATTTAAAGTCTTAAATAGTTATTTCAGATATTTATTATAATAATTATTTATTATTAACATAATGTCACTGTAGATATTATTATTATTAATTCTGTACATAATGTACGGTATTAGTCACAATGTATATGCTAAACTACAGCATATCATGTTAATTTTACATTATAAAATCTGAGATAGTAATAATTTATAGCATTTATTAATTAAAAAATGTTTATAATATATTAATTTTTATCAATATTCAATAGATTACTTGTAAATTTATGAGGTTACGACCATTTTGCGCGCCGTTTCTTGTTATTTTTGGTGAAATTTGATGCCTAATCTTGCAGATTTTTATGTGGAATGATAAATATTATTATGGATTTATTAAAATTTAGACAGTTACACCTAAAATGATAAAAATCAAAATTCTTGAAAGGTAATTAAGTTTTTGAAACGTTTCTGTTACCGAGTTATTCATTTACACGCGAGAGATTACTAGGTTATAAAATATACAGGATGAAGAAAAACTTCGTCGTAAAATTTTGTGAGTTGATAGGGGGCCTTGAAAGGACTCGAAAATGTCTAATGAACATATAGTCTAAACGGCACCGTTTTCGAGTTATAATCCTTTAAGTTTGATGCCTAATCTTGCTGATTTTCATGTGAAATGATAAATATTATTATGGAATTTATTAAAATTTAGACAGTTACACCTAAAATGATAAAAATCAAAATTCTTGAAAGGTAATTAAGTTTTTGAAACGTTTCTGTTACCGAGTTATTCATTTACACGCGAGAGATTACTAGGTTATAAAATATACAGGATGAAGAAAAACTTCGTCGTAAAATTTTGTGAGTTGATAGGGGGCCTTGAAAGGACTCGAAAATGTCTAATGAACATATAGTCTAAACGGCACCGTTTTCGAGTTATAATCCTTTAAAGATAACCAATCACCATTGAGTACACAAAGCATCATCATGCGTCGCGTTGCCAAGACGCGTCGCATTGCGTCGCTCTCCTATTTATTACCGGATAATAAGCAGGCGAGTAACGCGTCTTGGCAACGCGACGCGTCGTGACGCTTTGTGTACTAGATGGTGATTGGAGACATTCTCGACTTGTTTCGAGGTCCACTATCAGTACACAAAATTTTATGACGAAGTTTTTCTTCAATCTGTATATATTTTTTATTATATATAATTTTTTTTTCAGTTTCTATTCCTAGTTGCCATTCTTATAAATTAATTTTGATCGGATCTTAACGATTTTAATTTGACTTATTTTCATTTTCGTTATGGAAAATCGTCGAATCCAAGAATAATACGAGTTAGAAGAGAGTTTAAAATAATTTAAATAAATTTATCAGGTGAACCATTATCAAAACATTACTAGTTCGAGCTTTAGAAACATTGCTAATTCTTTACTATAAGAGTATAAAAATATGCAAGAATCATAATGCAAGATTATGTCTGAATAGCGTGTTCTGGAGAGTATAATTAAACATAATACTTGGAATATTACAGTTATGCATGTAAGAATTATTTAAAAAAAAAAAAGAAAAAATACTGAAATGGCGAGTGGCAGTAAATATTTTACCTTCTTAAGTTCCATCAAAGGAAACTTTGGAGAATAATGGTTTCGATCATGAGTAGTAAATCCGCTATGATGCTAGCATTTCTTGATGGATCACATCTTTCAGCTATACGTGTGTCAAAAGTTTATCACCGGTCTTGATAGTTTTTAGATTATTTGCGGTGGAGATTCTGAAATGCACTACCAAGAGAAAGAAAAAAAAAAATATTCGTATAAACATAAAAATCCTTTCTTTTCTAAAATAATTAAAGACACTACGAATTTTATAAAAATAATTTAAAAAACTACCAATTGATATAAATATCAGATTTTTTTTTTCGTTGTTTGTTATTATGGTGTATAAATAAGCCAAGTGATGAATAAGAGAAATTTTTATTTGATGTGTGCGGATCGAATCATTAAAATTTCTATTCATTAGCTGATTCAGAGGGAAAAAATATTTTAAACTTATCTGCAGAAGTTCGCCAAATACGTCTCGAACAGACAGGCAAAACTACAGTAAACTCCCGTATAACGCGACGAAAAAATTGCGATTAGTACTCATACAACGCTATAAACAGTCCCGTATAACGCGTAAAGATAATTTTTTTTAACGTTACTTATAAGACCCGTTGACTGTAATAAAAATCTAACGATGTTTATTTCGCTTCCATGACAACTTTAACAACTTTCCGTTCGGTCCCGTATAACACGAACTCTGAATTTGAGTTTTCGGAACCGTCCGTGTTATACGGGATCTATTTGTATATAATATTTTTTAAAATTTAGTTACTTGTATTCTGTTTTGCTTTTTCTTTATTAAAAGAAACTTTCTTTAAAGCAAGTTAATTAACCCTCTGCACACATTAAAATCTTATTTGAAGCTAACGCTGGAACTTAAGAGACAAGTTTAAATCTGCATAAAATCGTCTGCTAATTCGTGTCTCGTATAATGCGGAACATATCCCCGCGTTGTACGGGAGTCCATTTTATATTACAATAGACTCCCGTACAACGTGTTATACAGGATACGCGTATCCCTTGAGTTATACGAAAGTCCATTGTTGTATACAATTCTATACAACGCAGGAGTATACGTTCCTGTATGAATAGAGGAACGTATACCCCTGCGAAAGGTATACTGCGTCCGCGTTATACGTACCATTGTATAACGCGGATGCAGGGGACACGTTCCCGTATAACGCGGAACATATTCCTGTGTTATTCGGGATCCCATTGTGGTATACAATGGACTCCCGTACAACGCGTTTTACAGGATATGAGTATCCCTTGCGTTATCCCCACGTTAACCTATCCCTGCGTTGCATGGGAGTCCAATGTATACTACAATGACCTCCCTTATAATGTAGGGGCCCACTGTACGAGAGTCCATTAGTAGGTATACAATGGATTCCCGTGTTTGGATAGTTGGAATACATTGTAGTCCCGTTGTTGGAATCCATTGTATACTATGGACCCCCTGCGTTATGGGAGTCCAAAGTAGGTATACAAAGAACTCCCGTAACGTGGGGTTCGCGTTGTACGGGAGTCCATTTTATACTACAATAGTACTCCCGTACAACGTGTTATACGGGATACACGTATCCCTTGAGTTAACGGAAATCCATTTTAACGTTCCTGTACAATGCGTTATACTGGATGTGAGTATCCCCTGCGTTATCCCTACGTTAACGTATCGCTGTGTTATATGCGATATTAGCGTTGTACGGGAGTCCATTGTAGTAGAAACTGTTTATACAAAAAAGTTTCTACTGCAATAAATCAATAATAATATTTATGAATAAGTTTGCAAACTAAAAATTTGGGCAATATTTGTTTGCAAATGTTTTAATTAAAAAAAAAAAACAAAAAAATTCTCTTGAATGGTTTCTGAGTAGAAATTATCATCAGTCCAGCTATAAATTTACAGAAAATTTTGTTCTTTTAATGCAGAATTCAATACATATTCCCGGATACATAAACACACATATTTATTACAAAATTTTAAAAAAAGAACTTTGTATAATAGACGGAACCAAATAAAAGATACAAACACCAAAAAAATGCAAAAATTCTTTAGAAAATTTCCGGATCAAATAACTATTAAATACTTCCAACTCATTATTCATTCGGTAGAATGGAATTTCCTTCTTTTCAACGTTTGCACAATGAAACTACAGCTGCAAACTAATATTTTTAACAATTTGAATTAGTCTCAGATAATATTTATTACAGAACTGATTGCATTAAATAAATAAACATGTTAAAAAAAAGAGTAATGCAGGCCATAAATTCTCATTAGGTTCGACTATTTCCCAGAGAAATTTTTAGCAACAAGCTATTTTGCATAAAGTAAGCTATCACGGTATGTACCTTATCGGATCGAATTATCTTTTATAATGGTGGAGAAAACGCCTTAAAACCTCGCTTTCTCATGCAATAATATGAGCTTAATTTCCAGAAGAAATTACCCATTCTGATGAAAGCAATTCCCATATCATTTAGATCGACACACCCATGTCGAGAACGATACTCTGCAACCTTAAAAAAAAAAAGAGTTATCGGAAAAATTTCGCGGTAAAAAACGTCGAAAATTTATGTATTTTAACAGAAATTGGTTCATATACTGTAACCATTTTAAAATTCTTTTTTTTTTTCAACGTAATAATGAAAAATCAAAAACTTGTTACGCTGGTAACATGCGGTGTAGAAGTAGTTTAGCATTTAAAAAAAACTGCTATTATAAGAGCCATAAGAAGTATAAATTGCTGACATTTATTCGCATTGTTTTTTATCTTAAACAGAGAAATATCTTCCATTGAAGAATGCATTTTCTTGCTGATTATAAGTACTTAGTTTCCCCCTGGAGTCATAGCTAGTATGTGATAAAATTCGCCATATTTTCTCGATTGTTGTTTACTTTTAGGCTCTAACTTCTGGTAATGGCATCATTTTAACTCGCTATACGACTCTTAAGAACGTTGCAGTAGTCAGACATATAAAAAAAAGCATCCTTAAGTCATTGCAGGAAAGTTTTATTTAGATTTATCTTTAATAAATAAATAAATAAAATATTTTTTATCATCTATCCGAATGCAGAATGTTTTCTAATTTCTGGTAAAATTCAATTTGATTAAACTAATTTGCTTTTCTGTTTGTTATAATTAAACTAATGGAGTGATTTATACAAAAAAAAAAGAAAGAATGTATTTTTTTCTCCTATAAAAATGCAGTTAGATGAAGAAAAAAAAGCTGTGGAGACGGCTAATTTTGCATTAGTTTAAATCTTTTCTTGCGAATGACTAATGACCTATGACCTTAGCGGTGTCGACCTTTCTGCGAAGATAACATTATTGATTATGCGACTCGGAGGCCACACTTAGGATATTATTAATCTAGTTGAACGATAGCAGCTAGAAAATGTCACCAATTTAATGGTTATCTTCGATATTAGTCCCAAAATGATAAAGGATGGAGACGTGCGACAACTCTCTTAACACAATCGAAGTTTATATAAGGAAAATAAAATTTAAAACCTTTCTGACAATTTTTAGAAATTATCTGATAAAATTCCGATTTTTTTTTTACTTTTTTATTGTAAATTTAAAAATAAATTTTGATCTTTAATACACGTTTTTCCATCGAGGAGAGAGAGAGAGAGATATGTATCAGCTGCCACATCAAACATCATACAATATCAAACAGTTACCCATCAAAAATAAGATTTTATTTACTACATAGTGTTTTTAAAAAATTAAATAAAGATTACTATAATTATAATACTGTATATATTATACTACTGTACACCAGGTTGCAGATTTTTTTTTTTTGCTCTGGAAGTCCAAAAATAATTGATTTTCGTGTTTATCTCATCTGAAAATTATCAAGATGATAACTGTTCTCCATCATTCTGAAGCTAGACATGCCGGAAAAAAAAAAAAGGCATTTTCCGACAAAATCTGTATTTTTAAACCGAAAATATTAACTAAAAACGATAAACGACAAATTAAAAAATATATTTAATGGAAAAAAAGTTATAAAAATACTTCTTTTTAACAAAAAGAAATAAAATTGAAATCACCATTAATCAATACAATTCTGGACTCTGCAGAAAAGTATAAAATACCAGAACGGAAAGTAAACTTTTCAAAGAGTAATCAGTAATGCTTCTTCTTTTTGCTTCTTAATGACAAAAAGTGCAGACTATTTGACAAAAATTTCGAAAATAAACTGCTTCTCCGGGCGAAAAAAAAGTTTAAAGCCTATTATCTTGCACTTGAAAAAGTACAGATGTTTCAGACATCGCTCATCATGTGGTCTTCGCTGTAAATCAATATTTTTGAATTTAATATTAAAAAAAAAAAACTATTTTTATTTTATAGTTTAATATCGAAGAAAATTATCTTTAATATGCAGTTACGCATCGAAATTCGTCTTTAATAATAATTTTCTTTTACATTTTTAAAGCGATATATATCGTAGACACTCGCACAAATTTTCTCGCTTAAAAATTAAAAAAAAAAAAAAAATCGAAATTAATGCATATTAATTTATTAATTTATTTAAATTTTCGGTAACAACAAGTGTAATATTTAATGCAGAAATGATGCGAATTTACAAGTAAATAAATTATTTTTTTGTTGATTCTCAATATGATGTATGATAATTTCATTACTGTACCACACGCATCACTCTTGTAATTTATGGTTTTTTCCCTGTAATTTTTTAGTTAAATTCTAATATATTTTTGCTTTTTTTAATGTAGAAATCATCAGAAATTTGTTTAATTTACTAAACAAATGCGTAAATTCGGATTATTTTTCATTCTTGCGACTATAATTATTCTTAATAAGTATAAGTGATAAATTTGCGTGTGATGCATAAACTGCATCGGCAGATTTATCGTCGAGTGTGACAAATAATTTTTTGCTTGTTTTGCTCGTAAAATGTGACAATAAAGTTCATTAAATGATCTATAATTGGCTCCATTTTAATATATATTCCTTCTTAAAATACGCACGCAAACATAAAAAATTAAATATTTATTTTTTTCGACTCTCTTATAAATTATTAATTTTTTTTTTTTAATCTTTAGTAGACATAATTAGGCTATGTCTTTTGTTGATTTATTATTTTTATAATTAAATTTAATTATAATTTGCAAATAAAATAAAAGAGATTTTAATCATTCGACAATTTGCAGGTTTACGTTGTGGTCAATGCCTGATTCAGTTAGTGCGAGGCCCCTCAAAATATGGTTTATATTAACGCTTATAAATAAATACTAATTTTTTTTTTAATTAATTAACCCTTTTGGCTACTATGAACGCATAAATGTGTCCAGGCAAAGCTGTTGGTATGGACTATGGAACCATATATACGTTAAGCGAAAGTTATTTGTGTGGACTATGGACACATATGCATTAGCAATTTATGGATTATGGACTATGGACGTTCCGCAATACACAGTCGAACCTCTCTAAGAGACTGACAAGGTAAAATCCACTTAGCCAGTGTCAATAAATTAGCAAGCATATAACATAGAAAACACTATTTCTATAATCTATGACATGTTTTTTTTTATTATCTGTAAATAAATACAGTACATACATTAAAAATCTATTTGTTACGGAAATAATCGTGTAATTGATTATTGAATTAAATTTTGTTTTTCTTTTTTTTTTGAAATCTCAAATATGTTTGAATTCAATTTATAAAAGGTTTTGTATGAATCACAACCCTTTGCTTCTAAATAATGCAACACTAAATCTCATAGTGTCCATTAATGAAGATGTAGGTTCCTATTCAGTCATTTCTTCATCTTTTTCTTCAAAATCAGATTTTTATGAAGGGCAGCAGTAGCTCTTCCCCAGATTTATTTCTAAATCGTCATCAATAGCACTAGAAATAAGTTCATCACATGCTGTCGCACCAGCAACGGTCCATTTCCGTTATTGTCTAAAATTATACATATTCCTGGCATAAATATTATTTAATGCTAAAATCCTGATTCACTTAACTTATATTATCCATCTTACGGGAGTATCCACTTATCCAGATTCCTTAAACATTAAACATTATGGAATCAAAACGGAATTATAAGAATTTGATTCACTTAACCGCATTATCCATTTATTCTGGATCCACTTAGAGGTTCAGCTATATTTTTAAATATTTTTCTTAATACAATTTTTAATTACATTAACTTTTACAAATACGGGACCCAATTAAGGGAGTATAATCAGTCCAATCGGCTTATATCCGCCCCTGGTTGTGGCTGAATATTTTTCAGAAAAAAATTAATTCTCTCATATTTAATGATAAGTAAAAAAAAAAATAAATCAGAAAGAATTGTATAAAATTTTTTAAATTAAATAGTAGAATTTATTATTTTATAAATTATAGAACGAATATTTTCGATTGAATAATTACCGATGAAGTTAAGTCACAATATTCTACTTCCTGCGAATTATATCGTGGCACACGGTACTGTTACGAATGTTTACAAATATTTAACTTTTTTAATATTGGCAAAAATATATCAGTGGAAACGGTAAAAGAAAAAGAAAGAAAGAAAAAAAGATATCTTATCTTAAACCCAATACACAATTTATTGAAGAAATGACCAAATAATGCATTTGCTTTGCAATTTTGTGAGTCGACGCCATATGGTCAGGTTGTAAAAGTGGCTATTACATGTCCAACCATTTTAGAAAGTTTAAATTGAATACTTCTTGGCAATACTATGAAGATATGACACAAAAGGATCTACAATTTCACTATCAAAAGTTCGAAAGTCAAACGTTTATTGATGCAGATCGATTTATTAAAGTACATTGAAAAGTCAAAAATATCAGGAAGTATTCTGTATATATATATAAATTATAATTTATATTGCTATATATATATAAATATACAGCGGATTCCCATACAAAGCGGAGGATACGTTCCGCGGTATATGAGATATGCAATATCAGACGATTTTATGCAAGTTTAAACTTGTCTCTGAGTTCTTTTATAACTACCAGCTTCACTCTGTTTATATATAAACAATAGGTAAGTGTATACGTTCTGTGTTTCTAAAGGAAAAGTCAAAAATATGTCAAATGATGTTAAATTTATTCTACGCGTTATACGGAACTGTAGCGTTATATGAGTACTAGTAAAGTAACCAGATTTTCTGAACTTCAATCCGGGACGTTCTAGATATTGGGAGACGTAGGGGATATGGGGTGTGGGGTTGGACAAAATCAAAAGCAATTATTTTAGAAAAAATGAGAAAAAAAATGGTTTTCTTTGAAAAACAATGAAAAAAGTAAATTATTAATTAAAAAATTTGCAAAAATAAAGCAAGAAGAGATAAATAAACATAAACAATATATTTTATTATTACTTTCTTTTCAGACTGATTCATCCACATTGGTTATATCAGTGTGACCATATTCTATATGTAGTAAAAATTGGGAAGGAGAATTTTTCAGAAGCAAATTTTTTTTAATTAAATCTAGTTAATCTATTTCTTTTTAATTTTTTAATATGAATCATTTACTTATAAGTAATTCACTTTAAACGTCTCTTTAAATTCATCCTTGTGTTCAGACTTATTTTTCTTTTTATTTTGCACTCTTTCCCAAAGTGGAAATAGACTCAATTTTATTAAAACATAGAAAAAAGATAGAAAAAACCATAGGAAAGAGGATTGCATTTACTAGAATGAATACAGTTTTTAACTGTTTAAGGAACGACAAAGATCGGATAGACAAAAATCAAATCCCGGGTGTATATCAAATAGAATTTAAAGACATGGAATTACAAGAACAACAACTATACATTGGATACACATTTCTTGGACTCTTCCCAAAAGAATATCAGAACATAAATATGATATTGAAAAAGAGAGAGCCACTACCGCTTTGGCACAAAGAGCTTTAAATAGTATCTTAGATATAAATTGGGACAGTGCAAAAATCATTTAAAAACAAGAAAATCCACTTATAGGAAGGTGGGAAGAATCTCTTGCTATATTAAAAAAGAGAAAACAACCGATTAAACCTATTAACAAATTAGACCCGGGAGAACTGAGCAGTGCCTGGAAATTTTGCTTAAATTAAATTAATACTGAACATTATTTATAAATAAA